>JARJLU010014449.1:0-47883 GCA_030272975.1 Sparidentex hasta
CACACACACACACACAGTTGCTCTCCTTTGCCACCACTACCACCAATCCCCTTTGAGCTAATAGGTAGCATTTCCATTGTGGTGAAATTGGTGCTGATGTTTACTGGTCTAATGGACAGGATCTTATGCTGCAGCATTTCTCCGCTCCCTCTACAATATGTCGTACCACTTCAGGCAAATGTGCAGCATGCTTATCTTTTACCGAGCCCAGAGGGATGGAATGTGGCCGCTGTGAGGAGAACAAGGAAGCGAGACAGGCACAGGCCTTTTACCATCTGTGGCAGCGTCTCGTGGACGCGTAATCAGGCTTTCTGTAGGGCCTTATGCAGCTCCTTGGGAAGACAGCAGGCCAGGCTGTTAGAAAACAGAGAAAGAGAGAGAAGAAAGGAAGGAGGGCTGAAACTGGAGGAGTGCACTATCAGGGTGTCAGGTTTGAGAGAGGATAAGTTGTAAGTTGTTCGGCCAGAGAGTGTAGGTAGGTCAACACTTTTGTTTGTCCTGGTCTCTGCTGGTGTTGGGAGTAAATGGTTAATGTTACTGTTAATGTTAATGGCCGAACAAACGAAGAAAAGGCAGATAACAGCGAATGATGAAATGGAGGAATGAATGGAATTAAATGTTGTGGAAATGTGGCAATGTTGACAGCTGCTGTCTTGAATAGTTTTCCAAGAGGTGGCTGTAAAGGCTCTATCTTCGTGCAGTATTACTGGAAAAATCGTTGCTTGCTGAGCTCCACCACTAATTCTGCAATAAACATGTTTAATTTCCCATACATTCTTTAGAATAACAATCCCATGGCATTAAGTTATTTAAAAGCTTTTGGTATGATGCAGGAAATGTTGGGCTTTCAACAGCCAAAACTCTGGAGATGCCTTATCTTGGCTGCGGCTTGACATGGTAAAACTGATAATGGCAATCAGCTTGGCATGATTTGTCTCAGCCATAAGTGTCAGTGAAAAAGCCCTATTTGATTTCTTCAAGAACCCCTTTGTGTAATTTTGTAGGCTTGGTGTGATGAATCACACCAGTGGGGAGGAGTACTTTTTTCCCCAGCACCTCCTGCAGCCCACATTACATGATTGAATAGGAGCTCTGGCATTTTTGACGCAACACCAGTTTGGTCTGAATGAGGCCCAAGACCTGTAGGGGAGGACTACTTTTTTCCCCAACACCTCCTGCAGCCCACATTACATGATTGAATAGGAGCTCTGGCATTTTTGACGCAACACCAGTTTGGTCTGAATGAGGCCCAAGACCTATAGGCCTCTTACAACAGACACAACACATTATTCATCTGCATTTAGCCAGAGTGGAGTCAATGGTGCATGTTGTGATTCATATCAAGTGCCTATAAAATTAAGGTGTTTGCTTAAGTGGCTGTTGTGTTAATGAGTCAGCAGTGAATGCCCAATTTGAACTGGAATTCATATCCAGATAATGCTATATTGTTATTCTGATTTCATGTGGACACTGAAAAATCTCAACATGAGATATGAGATGGACTTTTATATAAGATAAACACTACACAGCACTACATCTTAATAGTTGTGAAAATATGTTTTAATTTTGGATGGTACTGCAGGTCTATCAGAACTTATTTTGACAACTTTTTGAGGGTTTGTGATAAAATTGTGTAGACTTTCCATGGCTCCAAGAGGTAGTATTTGGATTACTAAAAAAACTCCTGACCTTTCATTTAGCACCACCATGAGGTTGCTATTTTTATTTGTATTTATTTGACAAACTAATAAGTGAATGAATAGGCATTGGATTTGGCACAGTTGGATTGCCACTCTACAACACAGGGTCCCCTTGTCACTCTACAACACAGGGTCCCTTTACGCTTCAGAAGAAAAAAAAAAATATATATATTTTCATGGTGTGTTGTGGAGTGTGGAGGATGAGTTCAGGAGTCTCTCACTCTGAGGAATGAAGCTGCTTTGTAGTCTGGTGCTACAGCAGTAGATACGTCTATATCTTTTCTCAGATGGCAGCAGGGTGAACAGCCTGTTGCTGGGTGGCTGTTGTATCCTTTGGACTCTGGACAGACATCACCAGTGTCACTAATACTCTGTAGTTGGGTGTTGCTAGTCTACTGCTCTGATTTTATCACTCACTGTAGAGATGTGTATCAGATCAGCCTGTGAGAACAATTGCTTAATGTTTAACATAACATAACATCCTGATGATATCACCAGGGTTATCTTAACTTGGGCTCAGCATGAAATTTGAAAGCTGGGAATTAGTTTGAATGACAACTTATAAATGAAATTCACTGTACGGCTTCATTTGTTGCAAATTTTGCCAGCCAGCTTATGTCAACAAATTTTGCCAGCCAGCTTATGTCAACACATGCAAGTCTGATAATGATGAATGGGGGCAAGGGGCAAGTTCTTGGTAGTTGTGTATTTTTCTGGGTTTTTCCTGCTTTTTTTGTTGTTTTGTTTTTCAATAATAAATTTGAAACGATCATAGCATCAAATCAAACCTGAAATTCTCAGAGCAGCACTAGTAACAAAGGGAGGAGTTTCTCTGCTTCTGGTGCCACAGCCTAATGTGGCAGTGTTTTTGAGGATGAACAAGGTTAGAGGCTACCAGGACTGAAAAGGACAGAAGTTGATTAGGTGGAGGCTGAGTTAAAGAACTGGGCATGTCACAGTTATTCTTCTGCCAGCCAATTTACTCACTTATACAGTAAGTCAGTGCTTCGTATTCTCCAGAATCCCAATCAAAGGCAGTGGCTGGCTATACCAATCAGGAGCTAGAAGGCCTGGCTGAGTCACTAACAGGCCAGAACATTTTCCCCTCCAAAACATCTGCTGGACAACAGAAAGCTCCTTCACTGTGGGAGAAGAGGCTGGCTGGCTGGCTGGGCCTGGTTATTGAGTCTATACAGATACACATGGGAATATGTGTATGGACTGGGCAATATATCATAATTATATCAATAATGTAGTGATAGGAGACTACAGTTGAAACCAGAAGTTTACATACACTATATAAAAAGACATGTATGCTTTTTCTTTCTCACTGTCTGACGTGAAATCAGACAATCACTTATCCTGTTTTAGGTCTGTCAGGATTACCAAAATTATTTCTATTTGCTAAATGCCAGGACAAATGAGAGAAGGATTTTAGACCATTTTTTATTACTTTCTTCAAAGTCAGAAGTTTACACACACTAAGATTACTATACCTTTAAACAATTTGGGTAAGCCCAGATGATGACGTCATGTTTTTGGAAGCTTCTGGTTTATTGACAACATTTGAGTTAGAGACACACCTGTGGATTTTAAGGCACACCTGAAACACACTGCTTCTTTGTGTAACATCATGGGAAAGTCAGCCAAGATATCAAGAAGAGAAT
Source organism: Sparidentex hasta (assembly GCA_030272975.1). Classification (NCBI taxonomy): domain Eukaryota; kingdom Metazoa; phylum Chordata; class Actinopteri; order Spariformes; family Sparidae; genus Sparidentex; species Sparidentex hasta. The sequence goes on from JARJLU010014449.1 coordinate 3,368, forward strand.
TGTGGACTTGCACAAGTCTGGTTCATCCTTGGGTGCAATTTCCAGATGCCTGAAGGTGCCACGTTCATCTGTTCAAACAATTATATGCAAGTATAAACACCATGGGAATGTCCAGCCATCATACTGCTCAGGAAGGAGACAGGTTCTGTGTCCCAGGGATGAACATGCTTTGGTCAGAAATGTGCATATCAACCCAAGAACAAAAGCAAAAGACCTTATGAAGATGCTGGCTGAAGCTGGTAAGAGTGTGTCATGAGTACTGTACGGACATGGGCTGAAAGACCACTCTGCCAAGAAGAGGCCATTACTCCAAAAGAAACATAAAAAAGCCAGGTTACAGTTTGCAAATGCACACAGGGACAAAGACCTTAATTTTGGGAGACATGTCCTGTGGTCTGACCAAACTAAAATCGAACTGTTTGGCCATAATGACCATTGTTAGGTTTGGAGGAAAAAAGGGGGAAGCTTGCACGCCTGAGAACACCATCCCAACTGTGAAATACGGGAGTGGCAGCATCATGTTGTAGGATTGTTTTGCTGCAGGAGGGACTGGTGCTCTACACAAAATAGATGGCAGCATGAGGAAAGAACATTATGTGGAAATACTGAAGCAACACCTCAAGACATCAGCCAGGAGGTTAATTCCTGCCAACTATTGTGAAAAGCTTGTGGAAGAATATCCAAAACGTTTGACCCAAGTCATACAGTTTAAAGGCAATGGTATCAAATACTAATGAAATGTATGTAAACTTCTGACTTTGAAGCAAGTATTGAAAAATTGTCCAAAAAAAAATCCTTCTCTCATTATTCTGGCATTTAGCAAATAAAAATATTTTTTGTAATCCTAACAAACCTAAAACAGGAAAAGTGATTGTCTAATTACATGTCAGACAGTGAGAAAAAAAGCACGTGTGACTTTTTATATAGTTTATGTAAACTTCTGGTTTCAACTGTATATATTGTCTTTATTTTGAATATTGTTATATGATACAGTAAATGGATGTACATTTCTTTTTTTTTTTACTTTCCAGTCTATTCTACTTGTTCTTATACTAGCCTTTCATGACTTAGACAAGAGATTCATATTACTGATTGTAACGGAACAGCTTTGGTGATGATACGCTGGCTGTATATATACTGGCTTAATCCTCCGGTCAGAGAAGACACAGCAACTTCTCCCCTTTAGATGACTTTACTGACCTCTATCCAAATGAACAGGACACTGTAGTACACTATAGTATGTGTGGTTTGTGATGTCTGCAGAGGACAACAATAATAAAACAATATTAATAATAATTAGCCTACTATACAGTGGCATTAATAATAGAATAACATGAATAACAGTAGGTATGTCATACTGCAAATCACCAATAGGGGTCAGTGTAGGTCAGACAGACAGGTCACGTGACCAGGCTAAACTGAAACAGTCCTGTCGGCTACCGGTCCCCTCAATTTGACACACTAGCATCTATATGATAGTAGCCTCAATGAACACCGCTAAATAAATAGTCACAGAAGGAAACAAAATGTTGGTAATTAACCAAGTTACATGTCGGGCGGTCCATGTTTCATGGGGTTCAGTAAGACATGCTAAATGGTAAGTTAACAAAGCAAACTGATCTTATTACCCTGGTAAAGCTCTCGTCACATACGAAATATAAACAATATGCACTCATCACGTAACTTACATCATCACCGATCCACACTGTTGTACAAAGGAATAAAGAAGAGCACTGACGATCAGTGGAAGATTAACTCAACTAGTTAACTGCACAGAAAGTTTTATCAAACACACTGTGCATATGCAAACAGTCCGTCAGTCTCTGCATGAAACAGCTTGCTATGACGTGTACTCCTCCCAGCAGGGAATTCTCAACAGCCGCCCCCGCATTCATTCATGAATTTGTAGAAGAAGTGTAAGTCTCTGCTGTTGTTAAGAGTCCTTGGTGTCCACATTATCCTTGGGCATCTTTGGGAGAGGTACCGGCTTGGTAATTGGACGAGTGTAAACTGTCCCCTTCATGTTGACATCCACTGAATGAACTGTCCCATCATTGCTGAGATGAACTTTGGTGACCTTTCCTGTGGGCCAGAGCTCCCTAGGAAGCTGGGGATCCACTACCATAACCACTTGATCTGCAGCAAGGCCAACACTAAGGGTCCTCCACTTCTGGCGATGCTGAAGGTCGGGAAGGTACTGGCGGGTGTATTGGCTCCAGAACCGGTCTGCCATGACCTGGCTGTGCCTCCAACAGCGGTGGCCTAGAAGGTCGCTGGAACCATATGTGGCTTGGGGAAGTGATGCGTTGTGCCGCCCCATCAACAGCAAGTTAGGCGTTACAGGATCAGGGTCAGCAAGGTCAGAGGAGGAGTATCCCAGAGGCTTTGAGTTAAGGATACCCTCTACTTCCGCAAGGACGGTTGACAACACCTCCTCTGATACAGCTTGGTCCCACAGCATGACTTGGAGGGACACCTGGAGCACCTGAACCTTCATATCCAGCCATTCAGCAAGGTCAGGTAAGGTGTATGTCTGGTGGCTTTGCGGATGATGCCTCTCTTTATACAGAATTCGGCGAAGCTATCCCTGTAGTTACCAGGGAGCTTACCAAGGAGGGTGTCTATGTGGGAGCTGCACCACAGCTCAGAGTGAGCGGGAACATCCATGCGACTTAACATCCCCACCAGTGTGTTTACAGCTGAGGAGAAATCTTAGAAAGCTTTTGCACCGCTAAGTTTCACGGAAGAAGAAACTGGTCTTTAATTCTCCTGTTGGTTGAATGAAGCACGTTGAAGTGCTAGTGGTGGTCCAGGTTGAGGAGTGGCGTGATGCTGGATATATTGAGGATAACTCTGCTGTTGTGCAGTTGTGGGGAAGGGCTGTGGCATACTTTGAGACTGTGGAGGTGCAGGCTGGGTTGGCTGAGATGTATACTGGGCAAGTGGACGTGTCAGTGGGGCTGCAGGCTGATCTGGCAGAAACGCTGTCGGTGGTGTCTGTTGAGCTGGTTGGTGCCCTGGCTGGACATGCTGACCTGCACACTGGACAGGCAGAGAAGGTGAATATATTCACTGGGCAAGTGGGGTGTGGTGAGCCGACTGAGCTGCAGGCTGTGGAACAGTTAGGGTAGCTAAATGATAAGTACACTCACTGAGGTTTAGCGGTTGTGCTGCTACCTAGACGGATGGCTGCAGATCTCTGGCAGCCTGAGTTGTTGAGCTGAGTCCTCCATGCTGTATGGGCTGTGCTGTAGGTGGGCAAGGCTCGCTGTTGTCTAAGAGCTGACAATATCCTCCATCAGCTGATTTCCAACTCATCCAGTTTTCCATGAGGGGGGATACTCTGGGCCCTGTCGCTCCACTGTGATGAATATGAGGAAGGCTCAAGCTCCGGAGAGGATATGATAAGTTGGATGGATGCTGCTGAGGGTGAGCTTTACTTTTACTGTTGTGAATTCTCTGCTGGGAGGAGTACACGTCACAGCAAGCTGCTTCAACACTGATGATTATTTATCAAATATCCAATTGTATCATGATTTGTGAAAGTACCAATAGCCATCCCTACAAAATTGTTGCATTATGAAAAGAGCAGCAAATGCTATGGTTTGTAAATACAATGACAATACCATTAAGAAGGTTTCTTTCTTGTGACAAATGTACTTATTATACGTTGCTTTGGACGAAAATGTCTGCTAAATGCCCTAAATGTAAATGTAACAAATAAGAGTAACTTTCATCATCTCTAACGGTCCAGTCTTTTGGCCATTTTGGAAATTAACATAGAGACTTAAAGAGGACTTTCTTTGGCACTTTTTGCTGCACTGTGTTTCTATTACCAGTTTAATTGTGCCGAGTTGAGCAAAGTCATGGATTCACTCCAGTAGAACCAAAGCATGCCCACCCTGTGTCCAAGCGACTGCAACAATATTTTGTGACTGTGGCCAACCGCATTAGTGCTTTGAGACATATGGTGTATTTTACCTTTCATCATTTACCCTTTCAGCTGTTTGGGGATTTTGTTACTGTTAGTGAAAACCAAAGACTTCCCGATTTGGTGTTTCATAGCAGCTTCTAAATAACTAAATAACAGGGGACTTTTATTGTGAAGAATTTATAGGAAGAATAAGCAGGACTTTTCTAGCAGCTATTCTTCAATAGAATAGCTGCTAGAAAGGAAGTAAGTATACTTTTGTAGCCATATTTTGGCTTTGAGGAGTGGTTATTTTGTAAGTGTAAGTAGTCCATTCTGTGTCAAGTGTCACGCTGGGGCATCAGTGGGCTGTTGGTTTGTTTCCACCACATATTGTACACTAATGAAGACTCTCATCCACAATATTTTGAGGCTGATGTTGAGATTGAGAATGAGCCACAGCAGCAAAGTCTCAAAAAGGCAATTACATATTTTATTTTGCTGGTGCACTGAATACAAGTAAGCTCCTGTGAAAAGTAATTAGGTAACATTTTATTTCATTTTGCTTCAATTGAATCCTGTTCTTCACAGGGTTCAACTGAAGCAAAATAACAACATACAAACCCCAAAAATATATACATGACAGGCACAATAAATAATTAAAGAAAAGTCACATTGGCTTTGAAAGGAGGCTAACAGAACTCAAGGATATGGGAAACTGAGTTGGTCTGTGCCAAAATGGAAAATATATTTCATAACAAAATAAGTCCTAAAACATGTTAAAATGAGCAGAACAATAAATCATGTTCCAGTTGCCTGGCCATGTTTACAGCTGTTCCTAATGGTAACTATGGTGACCCTGAAGTGCAAAACACAATGGCAAATCAGAAAACACAACAGCAAATCAGAAAACACAACTGCACAGCATAAAACACAGCAACAAATCAGAAAACATAACAAAACAGAAAACACAATGCAAATCAGAAAACACTACAACACAACAGAAAACACAACCACAAATCGGAAAACACAACGGCAAATTGTGCAATCAGTCATATTGATTGCACATTATTTTGTGCAATTTGCCGCTTTCATTGTCTCTCTTTTTTTTTTTTTTTTTTTTTAACCCAGTATTGGCCATTGCTAATGACATATAGAATAATTAATCTAGCATTCTTTCATTAAATAAATCAATTTGAGCTAAGCTTTAAGATAGATTTTACAGGTCAGTACTATTTGGTGATGTTTGATGTTTTCAGAATCATGACAGAAAATTGAAACACAGCCTCCAACTCACCAACAGAAAGACAGCGGGTCCTCACAACATGGTGCATTACCACCCAAAAGTTAACACTGAGTGATGTCAACTTCATATTTTTTTTTTATAGATTACGCTAAAAGATATTCTCCAAACTAAAATTAACTTAAACTTACAACATACAGTGTGTATGTTAATTGAATTGACAAATGCTGATCATTAAATGTATTCAGCTCATTTTTGCTAATGTTTTGTACCAAAAAGTTGTCAGTTATGACAATAAAAATCTGAAATACTAATATCTTATTCTAATGGTGATCTTTAAAATAACACTTTAAAGATACCGAATGCTTAACATTAGTTTAGTTTTTATTGCCACTGAAGTATTTTTGTTACATTAATATAGGAATATAAGTGACAGTCAACCTAAATACATTACATGGCTTTAAAAAATGTTTCAAGTCCAACGAACCATTGAAGTGTATGCTCTGTGCACAATTTGCTGTTTACAATATACTTTATTTTGACATTAAATATTTATGTCATGTTGCCATTAACACTGTAACATAAATTTAGGTTTTGTTTGTGAGAAAATAATAAATTGGTAAAAACTGGAAATGGTGGCACTTTTATGTTAACACAGTAGTAAAACATTTTTGTGTTTAGCTTAACTGTGCCACTCTTGTAATTATGCAGTCAAGAAAGTGACTACTTGTCAAAGAAACATTAAACAACTGAGTATATTTTTATACCAGTTTGTAAGTTGTAACAACTATTAATGTCTACATAGTGCGCAATTTCTATGCTGTCCACTAAGCTTAACAATATATGCCATTTCAGCATTACATATCTAAGTTGTATTGACGTAAACAGTATAACACAAATGTGGGCTTCATTTCAACTCAAAGATTTTAAGTTACACAAACAAAGAAATGGAAGTTGTACTCAACCTTTAAATTTAATGTTGCTTTGACTAAATTATGTGTACTAGAAAATAATAAGTTGGTAAACACATAGAAAATTGTTTCAGTTTTATGTTAAGACAGAAAAACATTTTGTGCTCAGCAAAACTGTGCAACTCTTGTTGATATTACATGTTTTTGTTTTGTAAAGTGAGCACACATTTTTCATTTTATTGATCAAGAAAGTGACTGCTTGTCATACGAACATAAAAACATTAAGTGCATATTTTTACAACCTTTTTTTAGTTAATTCAGCTATCAATCATGTAATGGATTGATTGGGGTTTACAATATAGATTGTCAGTTTTGATGCCCTATTTCAAAAGCAGGAAAGGTGTGAGAGGTGATAGTTTCAGATACTTTTTCGGTTATGCAACACAGATTTGATTTGAAGCAAACTTGCTCCTTAAGCATTGCCCTGGTAGCTCACCCATTTGACCATGTGCCCCATGTACTAAGGCTTAACTCCAAGTTTCATTCCAGCCTGCAGCCGATTTCTGTATGTCTTTCCATCTCTGTCTCCCCCACTTTCGTGATAGGCTACAGCTGTCCTATCCAGTAAGAGCTAGAAAAAACAACAACATTATAATAAGGCTCTTAAAAAGAAAAGAACCTTCTTCTTTAGAGTGAAAAAGAGACACGCCCCCTCCTCCCCCCTAGTGTCCCCAGTTAATAATTAGTAGTAGCAGTTTTCATTTTATTTCAGCATTTAAAATAAAAAGGAGTAGGAGTCTGTTATTTAGTCTGAATGAGTGTGTGAGAGGGATAGCTGGCATTTATAGGGTTAACTGCAGAGAGAGCCTTGCGTTATGACATCACAGGCCAACTACGTTGCAGCTGCGCACAGCACTCTGGGAGATAGAACCGGATGAGAGACTACACCATCTAGTTGTGTGAGGAACGCTCTGCCTGAAAAAAACATCCAGACGTGATTAAAACGAAGTGAAATAGTCAGAATTCACTGCGAGTTGACTCCAGAGTCCTCGGTTGATGTTACCCGCGCGGCGGTGAGTTTACGGTGCATTTCGAGGAAAAGAGTCGAATAAAAGTAGTGATAGCCGCGGCTCTAAAATTAGCCGCTAACTGCTGATTTAGGTCCTCATGTGTTAGCCGCTGCGGTAAAAGCCAATATGAATTTGTATTGAACCCTGCTAACAGAACGAATGAATGAGCTAACAACTAACATGGTGGGGTAATTCAGACAAAATGCTAAGCTATCGTGTGTGTGTGTGTGTGTGTGTGTGTGTGCGCGCGCGCGTGTGTGTGCGCGCGCGTTTGTGTGAAAGGGAACAAAAAGGGAGAAAGATATTTTATTTTATCCAAATAATTGATGCTAAAATGTTATTGGAGTTATTTGAGAATTTTCATTTTGATTTACACTGGTTAAGTGAGACCTATAAGAAAAAGTGAAAATAAATATTTTTGTAAGTTTATTTGAATTTATACATAGGTCATATATATGTTATTAGTTCAAATAAATAAGAATGTATGGCCTGTAGTGATTTGATTTAACTGAAATGATTGAATGTGGCCTGTTCTATAGGTTAGGTTTTTGTGAGAGGCTGAGATTCGATGACACTTGATGTTGAGAGAGGACATCAGCGACACCAGTAGTTGACGCTAGAGAGAGGAGGAGGATACCAACACTGACTAGCCACCAGGCGGCTTTCCAGACACCTGCTGGTGAGATGAATCCAGAGAATCAGCTGGCGAGCCAGAGCAGAGGAATAAAGGACAACTGAACTTACCTCCTTTACCTGTGGTGTGGTAGGCCAAGGGAGACTCCCAAAGATCAAAGGGCCCCAACGAAATGAAAACAGTGAGCTCATAATAAAAGAAAAAAAAAAAAATACAGACTAACCACAACAAAGGACACCATTTTTATTTTTATTTTGCAGGCATTTTATTATTTTTCATAGTCAGTTATTAATATTGTTGTCATACTGTTCTTGTTGATGAGTGACAATATATTTTTTTTGAAAGCTAAACTTTGTGTGAGTGTGGTCAATATTGATGTTTCATCCTGGGCTCCATGAGCGTTTTCCCTAGAATCCTGATAACTAGTCCAAACAGTTAACTGAAACTGAAACCTAACTTTAGTACTTGTAACCTCTTCAGGCAAAGAGGGATTACATTTTCATTATTGTATAGATATTACACTGATCAACCAACATTTACTTGATGGTGATTTAATTAAAGAACTTGTCAAGTGCCAAGTTAAGGACCACTACAGCAGCTAAGGAGGCACAGATTCAGTGTTTATGGTGAGTGAATGTCAGACTTAATTCAACATCACTCTCCTCCCCTCTTACTATGGGAAAATTAGGTACCCAAACTGTAATCTGGTTAATAGCTGCTGTACAAACCTGAACAGGAAGCTATTACCTTATCTTTTAGCCATATTAATCCCAGGGCTCACCCAGGCCCCCCACTTGCAAAATATTTTACCAAAAAGGGGCACCGTCGTTGCATCCTGGACTTTGGAGGAGACGCTGAAAGCAGTGCAAGAGAAGACTGAAGAGAGGCATGAGAGCCGGTATCCGTGCCAGGCTCACTTGTGAATAAACTGGACTACATCAGGCTCCAACAGACCACTCAACGGGACACCAGGGACTGCTGTGCATGTTTTTACAGAAACATGGCTCAGTGACCGTGTCCAGGACGTGGCCACTCAGCTAGACTGACTAGATTTGCATTGAGCTGACAGAGACTGTGCGGGGAAACCCGAGGTGGAGGACTGTGTGTTTACACCAACACAGACTGGTGCAATAACTCTGTCCTGGTCTCCAAGTCCTGTTCATCGCTGGTGGAATGCTGGTGGAATGCTGGTGGCCCCTTTATTTACTGAGAGAGCTCTCCTCTCTGCACATTGTAGCTGTTTACTGTTCACTAGCCACACTGTACAGGGCCATCAGTGGTCTTGAAAACAAACACCCAGAAGGACTGACTATTGTTGCCGGGGATTTCAACCATGCAAATCTCAAAGCTGTGCTTCAAAATTCCATCAACATGTAGAATTTGCAAGGAGAAGGGCGAACATGCTGGACCTTGTTTACACCACCATACCCGGTGCATACAGTGCTGAGCCCCGCCCCCACCTTGGATACTCAGACCACATCTCCGACATACAGACCGCTTGTCAGACGCTCATGACCAGCTAACAGACAGGTGAAGACCTGGCCAGAAGTAGCCATCTCTGCCCTCCAGGACTGTTTTGAGTGCACTGACTGGCAAATGTTTAGGGAGGCAGCAACTACCAATGGCTCCACTGACCTGGAGGAGTACACAGCATTAGTTACTGGCTTCATCAGCAAGTGCGTTGATGACATCACTGTCATCAAGACCATCACCACATGCTCAAACCAAAAGCCATGGATGACTGCAGAGGTATGTGCACTGCTGAGAGCCAGAGACATAGCCTTCAGAGCAGGAGATCAGGAGACTCTGACCGCAGCGAGGTCAGAACTGGCCCAGGCTATCAGGGATGCTTAACGAGCGCATGCCCAGAAAATCCAAAGCCACTTCAGAGAAAGCAGAAACACACGGCAGCGGTGGCAGGGCATCCAAGCCATCACCAACTGCAGGACAACAACACTGGCCTGTGACAGTGATGCCTCCTTGCCTGATGCGCTGAATGTGTTCTGCGCCTGGTTTGAAGCAGAAAACGATGTGGTGGCTAGGAAAAACACCCCACCTTCCGGCTAACAAGAGCTACATCTGACCACGGCTGAGGTGAGAAAGACTGTGCAGAGTCAACTCCCTGAGCAGTGCCACTGTCCCGTCATGTTTCAAAACCACCACCATTATCCCTGTGCTCAAAAAGTCACCTGTGTTCTGCCTCAATGACCACCACCCCATCGCACTCACCTCTACCATCATGAAGTGCTTTGAGAGACTGATCCTGATCCACATAAAGAACCTTCTGCCTCCCACCCTAGACCCCCTGCAGTTAGTGCATCGAACCAACTGTTCGATCGATGACGCCATCACCACTACCCTCCATCTAGCACTCACCCATCTGGATAAAAAGGACACTTATGTCAGAATGCTGTTCATAGACTTCAGTTCAGCATTCAACACAATCATCCCAATCACAATCAGAAAAGCTTTTATTGCCAAGTACGATTTTACACATACGAGGAATTTGTTGTGGTGATGTTGGTGCATGCATCAAATAACTATTAAGTGAAAAAATAACAAATTAACAATATAAACTATTTAAAGAATAGAAAATATAACAAATTAACAATATAAACTATTTTAAAAAGTAGAAAATATAACTATACAATATAAATATATATACACAATCTGTTTTTTGGGTAAAAGGAGCAGACCAGCTGGCAGTGAACAATTACAAGAAATGATGTGCAAATGAGAATGTGCAAATGAATAAGAAGTTCAAGCTGGGCGTTAATGTAACGCATAGAGTTATGGTGCTGTCAGTGTGACAGTAGAGTCAGTGGTAGAGGTGGAGTGTGAGGAGTGTCAGGGGGGATTCAGGCCTTGTTGATAAGGCTGACAGCAGACGGGAAGAAACTGTTCTTGTGGCGTGAGGTTTTGGTCCTGATGGACCGCGGCCTCCTGCCAGAGGGGAGTGTCTCAAAGAGTTTGTGACCGGGATGGGAGGGATCAGCAACAATCTTTCCTGCACCTGACTAGGAAGCTGAGCTTGCTGGACCTGATCACATCCCTCTGCAACTGGATCCTGGACTTTCTGATGGGGAGACCTCAGACAGTCCGGATCAGAAATAACACCTCCAGCACCACCACACTGAGCACAGGGGTACCTCAAGGCTGTGTGCGCAGTCCTTTGCTGTTCACACTCCTGACCCATGACTGCACAGCACTACACAACTTGAACCACATCATCAAGTCCACCGACGATACGACTGTGGTGGGTCTCATTGACAAAAATGATGAGTCATCATACAGAGAGGAGGTTGAACAACTGATAGCCTGGTGCAAAGTCAACAACCTATCCCTAAATATAGACAAAACCAAAGAGATTGTTGTTGACTTCCAGAGAGCACAGAGGGACCACGAGCCACTGAACATCCACAGCTCCCCAGTAGAGATCGTGAAGAACACAATTCCTCAGTGTCCACCTGGCGGAGAACTTAACCTGGTCCCTAAACACCTGCTCCACTGTGAGGAAAGCCCAGCAGCGTCTCCACTTCCTGAAACGACTGAGGAAAGCCCTCCCCCCACCCCCCCATTCTCACCACTTTCTACAGAGGGACTATTGAGAGCCTCCTGGGTAGCTGCATCACTGCCTGGTTCGGAAACTGCACTAGACTGGACCACAAGAGCCTGCAGCGAGTGGTGAGGATGGCTGAAAAGATCATCAGAGTCACTCCCCCCTCCATTTCAGATATTTACACCACACGCTGCATTCGTAAGGCAACCAGCATTGTGAAAGACCCCACCCACCCCTCACATAGACTGCTCTCCCCCCTTTCTTCTGGCAGAATGTACAGTAGCATACGGTCTGTCACTACCAGATTAGAAAACAGCTTCTTCCCCCAGGCCATATGACTCCTCAACACTCAGAGACTTAACTGATAACATCTGTTGCCCTTCTGTATGCTGTCGTATATCACGGTCTTTGTATTTGTCTGAAACTGCAGACTGCACCTCATGTAAATAATAATAATAATAATAATAATAATAATAAATTGCTTTCTAAACTATTTTTGCACTTAAGAGCAGAAAAAACAAAACAAGTACTACAAGTACCCTGGTGTCATTTGTCTGTCTGTCTTTTGACCCCTTAACTTAAGGAGCCAGAACTGACCACCATGCTGACATGTCAGCTTCCCCTTCAATCAGATATACTCTGGGTAAACTGGCATCACTTTGTGTCACTTCATCATTCCTCTCTGTTCATCCATCTATAGTTCAAATTTCTGTCAGCAAGAAGTGAACGGGGGATCACACAACAAGCTTCTGTTCAAGGAGGCCCCAGCTATATTTAGCGCATGCAGACACGCATATCTCTCATTCAAGAAAACAGAAACAAAGGTTTTTATGTCCAGGCAGTGTGGACAGGAGGAGGATGAGGTGTTTTTTCCAGTCACTCCTCTGGTGTATTGTCTCAGTATTGTCTTGAGCCCAGAATGATAAGCCCAGGCAAGCTGATAGCTCTGCTTTGTCTCAGTAAAATGGAAATGCTTTCACACAGTGGGTAGGCCCCGAATGTGGCCAAGTTAACATGGCTGATAGATGTGAGTAGTCAGAGCACATAAGTAGGCTTTATGGCTGATTAGTCTTTTATGGCCTCTGTGGTCTTTTTCATACTTCAAACCAATGTCATCAGTAACTACTCAAACTACTTATAGAGACAGTTGCATTAGTTTGGCCCTGCCAAGTGTGTTACTGCCTACCCTTTCCATTACTGTATGAAAACTCACAGATAAGATACATTTTAAACAATCCATGAGGGGCGATGGGGTTTCTGCAGCTGCACAGAATGACTTATAGATATGACAACAATGGTGTTTATTGCTGTTTGTTTATGTATGTGCATGTAAGTGTTAGCATATCAGAGTGGTGGTGGAGGTATTAGTGATTGAAGAGGCTGTCCTTCAACCAGAATTGATATGGTATAATTACATCCACGGCGGGGTTTTCCTGTCTTGGGAGGCGTTCTAGTCCTGGCAATAGAGGAGAGCCAGATGCAGCAGCCAATCCACATGCTGCCATAAACTAATGAGCCCACTCAACTTTACTGCCATCTCTGCACTTGCATGTGAAGGTTTACACTTTACACTTAAGAAAATTATTACAGCTTTAAGAATAATTGTACTATGATTTCTTTGAGCATATTTACACATGCTCTATACACACAACAACTACTGGAACCATTTTTGAAATTATATTGCTACATTGCTCAGCAGGAAAGTTGATTCTAGCTTCTAAACTGTGTGTAGTATCTGGTTTCTTTTCTTATCCAGTACAGTAAACTAAACATCTTCAGGTGGTGGACAGCACAATATATTTGACAGACACTGATTGACATTTTTGAGATTTCATAGACCAAATAAATAATTGATTAATCAATAGAATAATCAACACATGAATGGACAATGAAAATAAATGGCTAATATCTGTTGCACCATAATTCTTTACTTGACCTTAAGTGAAAGTGAAATGGTTGGGGAAGTGAGATGTTTATCTTTCTTTTATAGTAAAAAGTAGATTACCAGGGTCAAGTCATGAGGAAATACATCCAAATTACACAAAAGTCCACAAGACCAAGTGGGATTTTGGCTCCTACCCAATCACCATATCAAGGGCCATCCCAAACCAGCTACTGTGAAGTGTAATTGGACAATTAAACCATCCAACTAGAGTCAGGGTTATACCTTGAAGCATTTGTGTGGGTTGTGGAGGAAGTATCAAATGAAATTTATGAAAGTTACGTTTGTCTATCTTTTTCATGCACGTAAACCTGGTTACACTTTTGCACTCTGATTTTAAACCTATAATGTATAGGCAAAGAGTTGCCTAGTCCCTTCTCTGTCTTACAACGTTTTGAAATATCATATCAGTGAATTTCAGCAAACTGTGCCATAGGTTTTTGCATATGTGGCTTGTTAAAGATATGTTTTTACATAAGTCTGTCAATGGTCAGTGGTTATAGATGTTTCCTCTTTATAGTGAAGAGTCAACCCAAAGTGCCCTCCATAGCTGTTAGTTCAGTTTAAATACAGGTTGTTTTTTTAGAAAAGACACAACTTTATTATGTTCACAGGAAGCAACCAGGTCAGACTAAGAGGTTGAGCTCTTTCTCGGTGTGATTGTTTTCTGTATATGTATGGACTCTCTAGATCAGCTGTAGCAGTTAGGTTCTTGACCTAGGATCATAACTAGATAATCCCATCTCTGGATGTAATGTAGTGATTGCAGTCAGTGATAGCTTCACAATAATGAATATTCGCCTATACATTTTTGTAACTCACTGTTGTATGCATCAGTGTGAATGAGTATGACTGTAAGTAGACTTATGGGGGCATGGAGGCCCAGTCTGTTGTTTCTGTTATGGTGCTTCTGTTAGCGAATGGTGCTGGATTGATACAGTGACATTGCCCAATGGTTTGTGGATAACCATTTGGTAGTTTGGCATTATGTTTTTTTGGAGAGTACGCTTTGCTGCATCACTATCTACTACTACTATATCTTGGTCTCCTGTGTTGCCCCTATTATGTGCACGGGGCCTCCAGACACAAGTGTGTTTACAGACGTTGCAATTCCCTCCGTGCTGACTGACAGGTGCTCTATTTATTCTTTGTTTTGTTTGTTCCCCTTTGCTTAGTGTCCTCTGGTACCCTAAAAGGAGCTATACAAATTACATGTATTGTTATTATTATTATTATCCTGGATCTGACTAAGAACTTGAGAATGTGCCACAACATATTGTCAATCTCAGTGTAGACACACCATAAAGCATGCCCTGCTTTATTGTGTGTTATACTGTAAATGGGACCACAATCATGCTGTATTGAAGAAGAGTTGACACTAGCCATTGAGAACATAAACTCATTAGGAAATAGTTTACTGAGGTAATGAATCAAGTGATAAATCAAGAAAGTCATATTCTCATGAATGTTCATACCATCAGACTTCTTTTTGAAACCTGTGGAGTCACACCCTGCTGGCCATTAGACATAATGCCATTGTCCATAACTTTACACTGTCAATGATTTCAGCAATACAATACCCACCCTGTGCACAAAGCTAGCTCCAAAAGGAAATGGCTTTGCCAATCTGCTGTGGAAGAACTTGACTTGCAGATACTAAGTAATGGACCTCACTATGAGTGTGGGATGGGCTCATCCTCAGACTGGTGCAGTCTGAAGTAAACACTTTGGCTTAAAGAATAAACCAAAAACCTGTATTACATAGCATAAAATATCTAATGATTTTTTTTTTAAATATCTAAATTGCTGAAATACTGTAACCCTGTCCCTGTCCCTGTCCTGTCCCTGTGAGTCTAATGCAACCACTGACGGGCAACAGATTTTTAAGGCTTCAAATTTTAAACTGGTTACTTCAATATGTAACGTTTTCTGTGGATTAATTTAAAAAGTGACAGGAAATGTATCCATCAGTCTGTCTGTCCATCTATCATGCCAGTCAGCCAGCCAGACAGCCAACATGCCATATTTCTCTACATCCATTCCAACATGCTTATCCTGTTCAGGATCATTAAAGCATGATAGTTAGCATGTCTTGCTTACAGGTGTCTCTATCTTTAGAGATTGTGAATGTAAGGCTCTGTATACAGATTAATTGCCAGAGTTGAACAAATCTGGGGAGCCATGAATGTAGAAAATCCATGGACTAGATCTAGGGATTTGTAGAAGTTCATCATGGCAGTGTACAGTACATGTTGAGGAGATGCCCTCTGTGAGTGTGCAAACCAGCAACTGTAACCAAGCACAGGTGTGTTTTATCATGCTAGAAGAGAAAGAATGTAGCTAACAGGACATATCACATTCCAAACACAATGCTCAGCACAGAGGCTGTTCAGACCTCACAGCACACAACCAAAACAAACTGCTCCTGTCATTCAAAAAGCACTGGTCTAGTAAACTAGAGGTGTGGTATAGCAGTTAACAACACACATTTTAGAGCACTTATCAGACACTTTTGTCTGAAGCATCTTACAGTAATTCATACATACAAACACTGATGGCGGTGCTCGCCATGCAAGGTGCCAACCAGCACATCAGGAGCAGTTTGGGGTTCAGTATCTTGCCCAAGAACACTTTGACATGCAGACTAGGGAAATCAAACCACCGTCCTTCCGATAAGAAGACGCTGGCTCAACCCCTGAGCCACAGCAGAACAGTTTACCTATGAGCATGACTATAAAGGATACTTTTGCACTTTTGAGGATACCTAACACACACTTAAAGCAGATGTCATGAACACCATTAAGCTGAGTTAGATTAGCTCACACATGACTGATGTCCTCTGGTGGAGGAAGTATTCAGATCCTTTACACAAGTAAAAATTGCAGTATCATAGTACAGAAATACTCTATTAAAAATAAAAGTCCTGCATTAAAAATTGTTCACTAAAAATGTGCAAACCTAAGCAAAACTGCCCTGGCCAGTATTATTGGATTACTTTAAAACAATGCATTAATGTGTATTCGGCCTTTTACTGTTGTAGATGGTCGAGGTGGCGCTAATGTAAACTTTTAGAAACTTGTCACTCTTCATCAGCAAGTAAATCTCTATCTGTTCCTAGTTCTGAAGAACATTAGAGACCTTCTTCTCTCTCTGTCATGTCCCAATGACTTAAATGATTCTCTGATGTCGAGTGGTTGGAACACAAGCCTTGTTGAATACATTCTTCTCATACACCCTCATCAACTATTGATGCTTTGTAGCGTGATAGGTCCTAAATGATGGTATTTGTATTTTTTGTTTTAGTGTGGTGTTCCAGATGTCAATGAGAACATACTGGATATGTGCGGCACTCAAGTTTATGACAGCTCGCCTGCCTTATTACCATACCCCTCATTTCTTTTTGTTTGGCCTGCATCTTTTTTGTGTGTATTTCTTGGCTCATTTGCCATGCTAATTTGCTTAGACATGTTCTTCTTTTACTGCAGTTGGAGTACTGAAAATGTCTTGATCTAAGGGTTGTGGGTTAGGTAATTCTGTGAGGTGCAGAATAGTCACCTGTAGGGGTATAATAGTAGTCAATGTTCAGTACATACCTTGGTACAGGGGTCATGGTTCGGTATGAGTTCGCTATACCAGGAAAAAAGTGACAAACAAATCCCAAATGCACAAGCCTTTACCATGATTTTAATTGCACAGTTGTAAAAGTTACATACTGAGCCAGCTAGTGTCCGCTCAGCTCTACCTGAGATAATAGACACAGCCGATGATGCATTTTGAACAGTGAACAGTTAGCGTACACTCTCATAAATCATATTTTTTTGCAGGGTTGATATAAAAAACAAATGTAAATGTAAATGCAAAATTATTATGAATTTTCCCACAAGCTCCTGTTTCTGATTAGAACTTGTCACAAAAATTGGGTGTCACTGTATCTTGATGATCTTATTATGTCTATTTCTTCTACTTTGTTGTTTAATGCATTTGAAAAACAAATTTTAGATGCATTATTGCCTCTAACTGGATCAGAACAGTTATAATTTTGCCCATAGACTTATGCACTCCAGTGCTACATGTACTATTAGACCCCCAGTTAACTATACTAGGGTTATTATCATAGGTAGGCACATAATCATCATTACCTAATGGTCAACCAGACTATAAATTATTCATACGAAGTTTCCAGTGAAAGAAGCCTGTGCAGTGGGAAAGGATCTGTTCTATCCAATGGAACCTGAGTTAAAGAACAAGCCAAAGACTTGCAACATGACTCCTCCTTGTGTATGAGAGTAATTAGAAGTTCTTCCTGCAGGGGAGCCCAGGCCTAAATATTTAATCTGAAGGCACCGTGGCAAAACATGTCATGCTACCTGCATCTTTTGTCCAATACACATAGTCCATGGTGGAGGAGTAACTGTTAAGGTGCTTTGTGTTGGAAAATAGATTTGGAGTGTGGAGGGAAATGTGTGTGTCTGGTGGACTTGTAGGAGACAGTAGCGTAGTAGCATGTCTGCCCAATTGTATGGATATGTAGATGTGTGTCAGAGAAAAGGTGGAAGTGTATGAATGCAGTATGGGAACAGCAGCAGCAGCAGCAACATTCAGCAGTGTGTGTGTGCAGCAGAGCCGACAAAGGATGGAGTGATGCTAAAAAAGCTCTCATCCTAGCAGAGCGGTAGCAGCAAGGCTCTACGGGGGGAAGAGATTCAGGCTGACAGAGAGATGAAAAACAGGCAGGATATCGACGGCTCGGGCACAGTCAGTTTTTGGCTGAACTGTGGTAATTGCAGATTAATTTTTTTCTTTAATGCTCACTTTTATATTCTCTCTCTCGTCATCTCTTCCTTTTTGACAGATATGTGTCACAAAGATGTCCACACGCAGCTGCCAGGGAACAGACTCAGTCATCAAGCCCCTGGACACCATCCCTGAGGACAAGAAGGTGAGAGTGCAGCGCACACAGAGTGGTTTCGACCCATTTGAGAAGCCCGCCAGCCAGGTGAAGAGGGTCCACTCTGAGAACAATGCCTGCATCAGTGCCAAGAGCTCCTCTGCTGGCAAGGAGTCGCCAAAACTGCGTCGTCACTCTAGCCCTAGTTCTGTAAGTACACCTTTCATATGCAGAGCATAAGGCTGCAACTAAGGATTAGTCTAATTATTGATTGATCTGCTAATTGTTTTCACCATTAATGATTAACCATAAAAAAGGAAATCTGAAAAATAGTGTTCAAATAGCTTATTTAGTCCAACCAGCAGTCCAAAGTCCAGAGGCTCTTCATTTACTGTCATGAATGACAAAAAAGCAACAAATCCTCATATTTAGAAGCTGGAATCACCTAACATTTGACTTTTTACACTATGGCTTTATATTTGTGTCTAAAGTCGCAGGAGCAATAACACATCTTCACACGCGCAGATCTCTAAATTATTTCATGTCACGCACACTGATTCAACTGTCGCGAGAACTTGTTTGATCTTCACCAACAGCAGAGGAAGGTGCGCGCAAGTTAAACCAAGTTAGACCAAGTTAGACCAATGCTGACCCCGACCCTCTTATGATTGGTCATTTTCCAGCCCCAACATGGGTAGAGAGCCTTGAGAGAGAGAGAGTGGTGCCACCTCCGTTCACTGCAATGGTTCAGTTTTTTTTCACAGCAATGGCGGATCATGGAGCCCCTCAAAAGTTCCCAGAAGTTAGCACAAGCTAACTGCCGCTCAATGTAATTCCTATGGAGCATTCAGCCGGAGCAAGACTTGTTTAAGGTAAAATGTTTAAAGAATGACAATTTCATGTCAGTAGTGCATCGGAATTAAATTGACATGAGTAATTAAGTATGTTGGCGGATTCTTCCCTTCTAGATTAGAAGATTCAGAGAATATTGACATCTAAAAGTTTAGGCTAGCACACTGGATAACGATAGCAACACATGTTAATTTCATTGAGGCTGTGGAATGATGGGTGAAGCATATGATATAAGGACAGTTATTATGAACTGCGAGCTCATAATGTCTCTCACCAATGCATTGCACCGACTTTTTATATATTGCTAGCTGGAAAGACAGCTATTTTGTGAAATATTGAAGCCCATACACTTACAATACATACAATAGCCTACTATATTAGGGCTGTCAGTATTTATTTGATATTTGAATATAGGTGCAGGGATGCCACTTCACAACTTTATCTTGCATGATACAGGCCAGGAGTGATGAGTAGACAAAAGGGAGACTGAAAACATAATGAATGTGATGCTTTTCAAGCAGTCATACTAAACACATGTCCCTAACAGGTGATATCATCTTGCGTATAATTGGGAACCTAAAATAGGAGCACTTTGCTGTGAGGCACCAGTGATGCTGCAGGCCAGGAGTACTGAGTGGACCACAGTGAGACTGGAAACATAGTAAGGTGGGTCAGGCATAATAAATAATACTAAATGGTTATTACCTTGCAGTATTATTAAAGGAATCATACTACACGTAACCATTGCTATTAGTCATATTATTTGATACACCTGTGCAACGTCATGCAGTGCAGTATAACAGCTGTGCCATAAATCCTGCTATTTAATCTTGTTCAGTTTTTGTTGACATTATCAGAAGGGTTTGATCTACTTTATGTTATTTGTTGAGGTCAGAGTGGGTGGTGGTGCTGTGCTGGACTGCATTATCTCAACAATTGTTGCTTATATTTTGCCTTCAAGTATTTTAATGGAGAGGGCAAAATATCAGGAACACTGATGAATATAATGCAGCACAGCACAGCAGCATCCACTATGACTCCTGTAATAAATAGCTACCAGAATGATCACCTTTTTGACAATGTCAGCTATAAATAGAAATATGTATATTATATAATTATATATATATTATATATTACATAAGTTTTGTAAATGTAAGAATGTATGGCAGAGCAGTTGAACTGGATTATCTTAGATTTTACAAGTGAGCCTTAGGACATGGGTGATGAGTCTGTATATTAGTATGATATGTATATTAGTAACTGTAATGAATACATGGTCAATTAATAATTGAAGTTATCATACGGCATTGGTGCTGCATGCTGCACATCAGGGGAACTGAGGAGTAAGGACCAAAGATCTTACAGCTCAGGAGTGATGATGACTAGGATGTTACATGTCTCTTGTTAATGGTTGTAGCCTTCTGGTAGTTGGTGGAACAGTGATGTTTGCAGGATACAGGTAGGTGGAGGGGCAGTGATGCTGGTTTTATCCTGAAACACTCTGTTCTGGGGTTGCTTGATGTTGAACCTAGGCCACTGTTCTTTTTCACGCACTTGGTTTGGCTCATGCTTCCAAGATGGCCATCTTTTTAAGTTTTGTTTTTTCCTCTCTCTTTTTTTTTGCTTCAATCTGCAACCTCAACCTAATAAATCTCCTGATGATATTTTCTTTTACTCCACAGCATAATGGAAGCCTGCTCCAACACACCCTCTGCATTGGAAAGCTCCGCGAGGGAGGAACCAGTCTTTTTCTGAAACAGTACCTCGATGTGATGAATGACATCAGAGGGTTCTGGCAACTTAACCTCTCTTGGTTTTTGCATTGTTTTGCCTGTTCTGTGTTCTCTGTTTTTAATTAAAAAAATCTTAATGTTCCAATTGGTGTGGTTTTTGAAAGTGTGCAAAAGTACAAATGCATTGTTTGACTATCATTACCTCCAATATGTTTTTGTTATTAAAATTTTTGTAGGTGGTTAAATTGCTCCTTAGCCAAACAGCTTGACGTGCTGATCTGTGACTTCTTTAGATACTGTTTTTAAGGAATTCATTGTGGTATTAAGTGCATTGGGGAAAAACAAGACAGTGTGTAAATTATAATGCATCAGTTAGTAAGTAAGTAAGAATGGTTAACAAACGGTGATAGAATTCCATTTACTTGCAATGAATTCAAATCCAAATTTATTTAATTTATGCCATGGATTTCCTATTAGAACACAGTTATCATTATCTGATATCATCATCATATTATCATCATCATAATGCTGTTGTGAGACTTACTGTGCAGTTGACTGGCAAATCATTATCAGTCACTTGTTAGTCTGCCGCCTTCATTTCTGAAAGTTAAAAAAAAAAAAAAAGCGGGGTTGTCAGTTTAACGCGTTAATTAGATTAATTGATTAATTTATTACGCTACAAATTAACACAAATAATTCTGAGATTCTGAGTGGCAATTCAATGCGCAAGCATATTACATTTGGCCCATTGAATGACCCGTAGGCTACTTGGCAGTGGCACGTCACGGTAGCACTAGCACCGAGGAACTTGTCCGGAAGTGTACTTCACTTCCAACCTGGTTAAGGGTGACGACAGATATGAGCCGTTTTTAGACAGAGCACCATGCCGCCAATTTGCCAGTCCTTTTAGCGGCTCGGTCCGCGGTTTTAAACAGAGGCCGGCAAATTGGGGGGGTGTTTTGGTCCGGCGATTTTCCGCTTCGGAGGTTACACTTATTTCCGCCTCTCCTGCTATCTAAAAACGAGGCAGAAATGTGCCGGCCTCTGCGTGAGGTGGGCGGAGGTGTCAATGACCTGCATTGATATGCGACCCACAACCGAGGAGTTTTAAAACCGAGAAACAGCTGATCACAGCAGTCAGTCCATCACTTCATCCATCGACATTAAGATGAACAACTGGACAGCCGCTGAGATCCAGGCGATGCAAGAGCTGGTCGTCTCCTCTGTCTCTGTAGCTGTTTGGTTGTGTTAGCTTGTTGTTGTGTCGGCAAGCTAAGGACGGTCGCTACTTTCAAATTAAAAGCCGCCCACTCCAGTGGGGTGCAATGTAAAGCTCTTATTTCGAAGACAAATTCTATGTCACTGTTCACAGCCTTATACTTCTACTATTAATTTTGAATTGCCATATTTAGTCAGCTTTGGTATTCATTTAGAATTGCTGTATTGAGTCAGCTTTAGCACTCATTTTGAATTGTGAGTCTGCTTAAGTGCCTATTTGAGACTCAGCCTTAATTTATTTCTGAATTTTTTTTTGTTCAAGTGTATTTGTATTGCATTTTTGAATAATGCACCTGGCCTGATTGGTTTGCCTGGATGTGCTTGACCATTTTATTTTAAATTTCATTTATGAAACGCACTTCACCCTAAAAAAAATGGGGATTTCAAATCTTCTCTTCTGAGTGTATTCAATTGATTAGTCATGCAATACAATTTTGTAACGTCCTAGAATTCAAATTCTTTATTTGGGTGCCTTTAGCAGATATGAGATTAAAATGTGATTAATTAGATTAATTAATTACAAATCCTGTAATTAATTAGATTTTTTTTAATCGCCTGACAGCCCTAATAAAAAACAAAAAACAAAAAAAACGATTTTATGACTGTACAGGTTTGTACAGGTTAGTAAAGTTCACAGAGTTCTAAGCAATTAATAGTGATAGAATTACATTTATTTACAATGAATTCAAATCAAAATTGAATTTATTTGGCATGGATTTCCAACTAGAACACAGCTGTCATTATAATGCTGCTCTAAGTCCAGACTTGTCAGTCGAAAGCTGTCATCAGCTGGAAACTGAAAAGGCACCCACGTGAGGGCTGGAAAATGACCAATCATAAGAGGGCTGGGGTCAGCCTTGGTCTTCAACCGAAAGTGTCAAAAGTCTTTACTTCGAGCGAGCAGCGCTCCACCGCGAGCGAGCACAGCGGAGGGAGAGAGCAAGAGCAAGAGCGAGCAAGAGCAAGCCAGCGCACTCAAAGTAGTGTTGTGTTGTTCTAACTTTTCAGTTAACGAAATGAACGGGATCACTTCATGGACTGATTCGTTCCTTTCTCAGTTCTGTTGAGCTCAGCCGCGAGCATGCCGGCCGGGAGTGCAACTGCCGCGACTCACTCAGAGAACTGTGAGGACGTGATTCTCGTTCGCGCTGTGATTCGTCCATGAGTCGAACCTACTGCACACAGAGAACTGACGCTGAGGGCGTGATTCTTGTTCAGGCACTGTGCTGAAAATGGCGCTGTGTCACTCACCCGGGGCAGAGGAGATGATTCACATTCAGTAACCGTACTGCTAAAATTAGTTGTGTTGCTAACATAACAACAAGTGATTTTACTGCACAGTAAAAGTCACTCATGTTCGCGAACGTGATTCTCAGCAGCTGCCGTCACTGAAGTTCACGAATGTGATTCACGTACGCACTGATTCAGTGACAGTGCGAACATGATTCACGTCCTCAGCTCCTCAGCAGATCGTTTGCGAATAGGGGACGCCAAGACGTGAATCACGTTTGCCCTGTGATTCGTTCATGATTCGCGAACCTACTGCAGGCAGAGAACTGTCACTGAGGATGTGATTCTTGTTTACGTACTGTACTGAAAATGGTGCTGTGTCATTCACCCAAGGCAGATGAGATGACTCAAATTCAGTAACTGTCCTGCTAAAATTAGCACCGTGTTGCTAACATCTGTGTAGCATCGTCTTAAGTGATTTTACTGCACAGTAAAAGTCACTCATGTGATTCTCAGCAGCTGCGGTCGCGAACGTGATTCACGTTCATGCTGATTCAGTGACAGCGCGAACGTGATTCATGTCCTCAGCAGGTCCTTCACGAATGAGGGATGCCAGGACGTCAATCACGTTTGCCCTGTGATTCGATCATGATTCGCGAACCTACTGCAGGCAGAGAACTGACGCTGAGGACGTGATTCTCGTGCATGTACTGCACTGAAAATGCCGCTGTGTCTCTCACTCATGATTCTCATGGTTCACGTTCAGTAACAGTACTGCTAAAATTAGCGCTGTGATGCTAACATCCGTATGGCATCATGTTAAGTGATTTTACTATGCATAGAAGACACTTTCGATGTGTAATAATTTTAGTGCATGTATACCACTCAGAGCAGCACTGCGTCTTCCGCGAATGATTGCGCACCGTCCCTCAGTAAGTGAACATGAACCTCAGGGCTGAATTATTAACTGAATGACGGATCGTTTGGCTGCTTATCAGTTCAGGGAGTTGGAGAGCAGTGAACGATTCGGTGAACAAATCTTTTGAACGAATCATTTAAATTAACGGTTTCTAGAGATTCAGTACAGTAAAAAGAACTGCTGTTCCCATCGCTAGCTCAAAGCAGCTGCACAGTGTTGTTGTGCGTGTGGCTGTTGATTTTAACTCGTGCGTGAAGATCAAACAAGTGCGTGCGACAGTTGAATCACACACGTGACACGAAATAATTATGTGTGCAGAGAGATATGAAGATGTGAAGATGTGTTATCGATCGCTCGACTTTTGACACAAATATGATGCCATATTATGCTCAAAGAAATTACTTACTTACAACAAATCAGTTATTACAATCGTTTAATTTTCTTTCAATTATCAATTAATCGACTTATTGCTGCAGCTAAAGCCACACTTAGAAGTCTGTCATCCTCATCATTATGGCATATCATATCAGTGACACTTGGCAATCACCATCTAAAATGTGCACCTGATTGTGAAGTCATTAGTAGCAACAAAGTATCCTGGAAAAGTGTAATTAAGATACCTTTACTCAATTTTGTGGCGGAAATGAGTCTTACAAACCTCTGATTGCCTGGTGCTTGCATCACCAGGGGCTGGCTACACAACTTTGATTGTGGCTTAGATCTGTTAAAAGCTTAAATCCCACATAGATCAGTTAGACAAAGCTGTCTAATCCTTGACTTAGAAAAACCTAAACCCAACCAATTTGACTAGTTGCCCTTTAGCAACCTCATGCTAGTCCTTTGATCATTTTGTTAGTAGGCTTATTAGCCCTATCACAAGTTATGTCTGTCAGTTACTCTTATTTCATTAAAAAAGTAATAACCCAGGCTTGTGATGCAGAAGGGAATATTTCTAAGATTAAAAAGCCAAAATATATATATTTTTTTTCAATTGTGAAAACTTATAAAACTAAATATTAAAAAAAAAAAATTTTTTAGAGAATGCAAAATTCTGCGTTTTACTGGTCAGACACAGGGTATGTAAAACCCCAGCACAAATCTGGTTCTTCTAAAAAAATGTAGTTGGATAGGCTTGACCTAAACCACCTGAGTGATATTGGGTTTCTATATTGGTGATACATGGCACACACACAGCAGTGATGGAAACTAAGGTAAACTCCCTGAGCAGATAGAACGGTCTGCAGTTTACATTCAAAAGCTCAATGTCTAGTGAGAAATGGCTTGAGACAAACTTTGCATTTTTACACCAGTTCTTGTTGATGTAAATAGACAGACCACCCCCTCGGGATTTACTGCTGAGTGCGCAGCTCCTGTCGGCATGAAATGTAGCCAGTCCCTTGAAGCTGACAGCATTGTCCAAGATTGATGGGTTTAGCCATGTCTCTGGCAGAATTATTGCGCAACAGTTCCTCATCTCTCATTTACTTGTTACATCGCCTCCACTTACTTACTGTTGGCTTGTGATGCTAGGAGCGTCCATAGCGACTAGGTCTTGTTGTAGCTCTTCGAGGCTACGGAAACACTCCTGAATAGCCATGTCTATGAAGCCAAAGTAATGAGATAATTGTAATTCCAGCAAGAGATGTCAATCACATATGAATTTGAAGAGATTTTTGCCATTTTTTTGGCATCCTAGGCAGCAGACAGACACAGAAATATTCTAAAGTATCACGAGCCAGTGTAGCAGCAGCCGGACAGGGTGCCACCATCTGTATATGGCCAATAAGGATTGCCTCAGTCAGTATACAATTCAACAGTGGTATAGTTTGGTCTGTTTGATTTACAATCCAAAAGCAAGAATAATAGTGACCAAGTGACCAACTGCTAATTTTTAAAGCTAAAGTCTGGTTGGTTCACAACACAGACTGACACATTTCAGCCCAACCAAACCGCACTAACCTTGCAACAGACCAGAGTTCCTTTAAGTGAAACAAAGAGGTAAGTTTTGGAAGCACCCTCTCAAGTGATCAGCCATGGCCCTCTGCAGTGTTTAGTGAGTTGAAGTTAGAGTTAAAGCTAAGCAAGTTTCTTTCATCTTTCATCATCTATCTATCCATTTATTTATTCATTTATTTATTTCTGGGTTAGTGAATTCATCCTTTTCATCTATATCTTTTTCCTCAGCCTACAAGCCCCAAGTTTGGAAAGGCTGATTCTTACGAAAAGTTGGAGAAGCTGGGAGAGGGTTCATATGCGACAGTTTACAAAGGAAAGAGCAAGTAAGTAGTGTGTGCATGTTGTATCAGTCCTACTCCAGTAGCTTTTCTTTAGAGTTCATAAGAGCCACTCATGCAGGCACTGAATATTACATTTAATTATGTAGGAGCAGCACTGTAACGTGATGAATTCATTAAATGGAACGGCAATACCAGTTACACAGTCGGTTTTTATGTAAATAATATGTCAACCTCCTGTTGCGATGCAAATCCCACACATGCAGTGTAATTTATTTTATTATAATCACTATAGGATAGATGGGTTTAAGCTCCGATTCATAAGTTATGTTCCATTTTTTATGGTGTGCTGCGTTTCTGTTTTCCTAATTGAATTCTTGAAAATGAATCTTTCACACACTGTAAATGTAAGAAACTACACAGACTCAAAGATCCTCTCTGTAATTATGTTAGTATGTGTGCTCCTCACAATAACAGCTTTGATTGGTGAGCTTCATTCAGTTGTAATCCTGTGGCCTTGTGCCCGGGTCTCACTCCACTGCTGCTGAATTACATTTCATTGACTTAACCCTTGCTGTTCTCGGTCTTCACTGATTTTAATAGATTATTTTTTCATGGTGCCAAATAACACATAATTACCATGCTTTGTTTGTCTTGTTTATTGTTGCCAGGGTGAATGGGAAACTGGTGGCTCTGAAGGTGATTCGTCTGCAAGAGGAAGAAGGGACGCCTTTCACCGCCATAAGAGAAGGTAAGAGGCTCACATGTGGAATAAAAGTGCTTAAATATGACTGTAATACCGAAACAGACCAGCGAAATTATCATGACAAATTGATACTTAGAAAAGTGCTTGGCTCCTCCCATGTTACCAGCAAGATAAGTCCTGGACAGAGGGCTTTCATCCAGATAAACTGAGTCCGAGTCCAATGTATCACCAAAAGTTAAGGTTGACTTGTTTTTGATTAATTCTAAATCAAGGACCTCTAAATTAACATAATTAGAACTTGGCCCACTGTTTGATAAGATGTTGCTTCAGGGTCCCCAATCTGATGGGAATTTTGCTTTGACCTGTTTTATTACAGGAAGTATATAAAAGCAACTACCAAACAAGTCATACATTTGGCCATAGTATTCCTGATGGATGGAAATTTTGTGCAATTATCCCTGGTTTGTGTTACTTAACATAAATTGTGTAAGTAACATAAATGAACATTTATACTTATTTTAATCCAAACGATGATGTTTTCCTTAATAATATTAGTAGTGTTGGTGCCTAAACCTAATCAAACTACAACTGTTTAACAGTGTAAACAGTCTGAAATATATCATCTGTACTTGCTGGCATAAAATGAACTGTACTGAGAAGTATGTGGATGACACCACCATCACTCTACCGCATTGTAAACAGTGAGAGTTAATATCTGAGGGAAATTAATAATTGTGCAGAGAAGTGCACAGAGAACAATGTACAGCAAAACCAGACAAGCATTAGAAAACATCTTGACTGGAAACATCACAAACTCGCATGGTTCATCATGGCCCAGGACAGGAAGGCTCTACCGCAGGTGATTAAAACCACCCAGAACATCACTGGTATCATGAAGCAGGATGTCTGCACAGAGCCACTGAAAGAGTCCGTGAGATTACAATAAACAATAATAATAGTAAAAAATAAACAATTAAATAATTAAATAGAAATAACAAATATGGCTATTAAAAAGTGTCCCTTAGAGTGCAAACCAAAAATTAGAAACTAGTTATGTTTAGAGTTTGTATTGCACAGTGAGTCTACTGGGAGCAGTGCTAGTTGTAAAGTCTGACAGCAGCAGGAAGGAAGGGCCTGTAATTTCTCTCCTTCACACACTTGGACCTGTGATATCTCTCCTTCACGCACCTGGACCTGTGATATCTCTCCTTCACACACCTGGACCTGTGATATCTCTCCTTCACACACCTGGACCTGTGATATCTCTCCTTCACACACTTGGACCTGGGATACCTCTCCTTCACACACTTGGACCTGTGATATCTCTCCTTCACACACCTGGACCTGTGATACCTCTCCTTCACACACTTGGACCTGTGATATCTCTCCTTCACACACCTGGACCTGTGATACCTCTCCTTTACACACTTGGACGTGTGATACCTCTCCCTCACACACCTGGACCTGTGATATCTCTCCTTCACACACTTGGACCTGTGATATCTCTCCTTCACACACACTTGGACCTGTTATATCTCTCCTTCACACACACTTGGACCTGTTATATCTCTCCCTCACACACCTGGACCTGTGATACCTCTCCTTCACACACTTGGACCTGTGATACCTCTCCTTCACACACTTAGACCTGGGATACCTCTCCTTGACACACTTAGAGTGTATCAGTCTGTCACTGAAGGAGCCGCCCAGTGTTGAGATCGTGGCTTGCTGGAGGTGGGACTCCTTCATCAACAGTGATGACAGCTTGTCCATCATCCTGCTCTCTCCCACCAGCTGCACTGGGTCAAGAGGGCATCCCAGGATGGAGCTGGCCTTCTTTAAAAGTTTCTCAAGTCTCCACCTTCCTGCTGTCGAGATGCTACTGCTCGGGGAGACTACTCCATAGCAAATGGCTGATGCCACCACCGAGTCATAGAAAGTCCTCAGGAGTCCCCCCTACTCTCCAAAGGATCTGAGATTCCTCAGCAGATGGAGTCTGCTCTGACCACAAAGGACTCAAACATAATTATCTTCTTTAAACCATCATGCTTTAAATAATAAATAAGTTACCTTGTAATCTTGTAATAAGTGAACTGCTCTTTCAGCAAGCTTTATTTTGAAAGTCTAACCAGGTGTTGCATTTATTATTGCTAACTTGAACATAGAGCCCTGTACATGTTCACTAGAGGCGTACCTACAGTGTCACAGTTTGAAGCTTAAGGCCACTGACCAAAGCTGCCATAGTTTTGGGAGTAAGAACATATTGTTGAGGCACAGACATACAGGGAACTCAACCAGCTCAAGGCATTGCCTCCTGGTTAGACCCTCAAGAGGGGAAGATCAGGATCATGTGCATTTTGCAGTAGTAGTGAAAACTGATACAGGACAAAGATGCATGTATAGACCTTAGTCTGACTAAAATTGGACTGGATCGGATTTCTCATAGTCCGATTAAAACACCCACATTAATCGATTGATAGTTGCATTACTCATGCATGTATACATTTTATCAGATTGGATTCGGAAGCGAGATTGAGCCGGAAGTAGAAGGGTGGCGGTTGTGGTAGCAGTGTCTTTCCTCCAAAATAACCACAAGCAAGAGCAGCATCTAATTTGTGTAATTATCATGTACACCATATACAAACTGTACAAAGATGCAGATTCGTCTTGCTCTTCGTAGCCCATCTTTCTCGAATGTCAAGGCAGAGTTTGTTGTTGCTGGTGACGTAAAGAGGTCAGCCGGAGGTGGCTCTATTACCACTGGATGAAATGGGTACAGCGCCACCTATTGTACCGGGGTATGACATGCCTCGGCCAGTAATTAGATTTTCTCGACTAAGCTGTGCATGTAAACACACTGACTGTTTGGGTTACAAGTAGTGAGTAATCACACCAGTCAGTGTGTTTACATGACACACAAGATCGGATTGGATTTTTGCGTTCTGCGCAGGCTCGAGTTTTTTTTTACTGGGGCTGTGTGCCAGGAAGCAGAGGGACGAATACCGAGGCAGCTGGTGACATAAAGAGGTCAGCCGGAGGTGGCTCTCTGTTACCACTAGTTGAAATGGGAACAGCACCACCTAGTGTATCGGGCTAAGACATGCTTCAGCCAGTAATTCTATTTTCTCACTGGCATGCATGTATACTCGGACAATTGCAGTTGTCTGATTGAGCAGCATAGTCGAACTATAGATGTAATCTGACTAAGCTGTGCATGCAAACGCACTGATTGTTTCCCACAGAATCAGACTTTAATTGTGGCAGTTGCTGTCCAGCTGGGGTTCCATCTCTATTGCAAAATGGCACCACACTAGGTGGCAGCTTGTTGCAGCAGCTCCCGTGTGTTTCCAGGTTTTTGGTAGTTTTTTGGTATTCAGGAGGAAGCTGGAGGCCAAACTCAGGCAGAACAATGTTAGGGATGTGCGGACTGGAATGAGGCAGATCACTGGGTGTAGGGTGAGTAGCAGTCATCAAGCAACCTGGAGAAGGCAAACAAGCTGAACAGTTTATTCAGTAGGTTCAGTCCACAGCCTTCTGTCATCTCCCTGACACCTTCAGACCTCCACACTCCCCAACTGCCCCAAATGCTTCCTCCCCTCCCCCTTCACTCCCCTGCTGTGAGCTCTCCTGTGCAGTACCCAGGACACCTCTACAACCTGAGCCGGAGTCAGGAGAGAGTACCGGTGCTTTGGAAGATGTCCTGCCTGGTTCCTGTGCCAAAGAAGTCGACACCATCAGGCCTCAATGACTAGTGGCCCTCATATCTTATGTGAGGAAGGTCAGGGATGTAGCCAGGATTTTTGAAATACAGATGTCAACATTCGACAGACAATGTGTGAGGGTGTTGCTGTAATTGTAAAATAAATTTTAACTATAACCTAAGTATTTGAGTGTGTGTGTGTGTGTGTGTGTGTGTGGTGTTGCTGCCTCACAAAAAAACTACAACTAAGATGTTCTGTAATTGTATACATTAAGTGTTTGGTATAGGCTATGGTGAGAGAGAGAGAGAGAGAGAGAGAGAGAGAGAGAGAGAGAGAGAGAGAGAGAGAGAGAGAGAGAGAGAGAGAGAGAGAGAGAGAGAGAGAGAGAAGATAAAGGTGAAGATCCTGGTATAAGATCATTAAATACACATTTAACCCATATCCTTCAACCCCTTCATCTCTTTCTCCTGTCTCATCCTCTGTTGAATTGTTTTAATGAAAAGTCTAAGTATACTGCTGAGTCACAATTAGTATCATTTGAGCTGCTATTTTAATGCGATGTTTAGTCACATTATTACTTATCCATCCAAACATTCAAACAATATTATTGATGGAAAATTCATACTGTGACTGAACATGGGCTTAAAATATTCTTATTCATTGCATGTCTTTTCATTTTTTTAGCCTAGGCTACATTTACAGTAGGTCACAGGTTAGCATCTCTACTGGCTATTTGTTGCATCTGTAGACTAGTTCACTATTTTTCCTATTCCCTTTCCTCCTCTTTACCTGATCATCCTCTGCCTTTCTTGCTGACACAAATGATAACTTGGATTGATACAGCCTCTTAGCACTGTGTTGCATCTTTGCTCTGATTCGTTCAATTGTCGTTCTAAAAATAGACCTGCAGTCATGTCACGACTGTTTTTACTTTTGGTTTTAATGAGTCAAATATATGGACCTCTGTGGCACGCGAGACCATGTTGATGTCCTGATAATTAGGTGGGCTTTATGTATTTGGTTTTTCAGCTTTATGTTTACATTTTTACTCGCTGAAATGTAAGGGGAAAAATGAAAATGAAACAAAACTTAATGAAAAAAATACTGCAGAAATATATTCTGGGCGACTCCCTCTACATTTCTGAGAGATTTGGCGCAGATTGGACACTGTATGGTGAAGTTACGAGGACTTGATGCTTCAAGGCGAAAGATTTAAATGGACGGCACCAGGTGTATGAGGCTGCGGCGCCGTTGGAATGCACGCTCACCTGTTACTTGCATGTCATGCTGGGGAGAAAACAAGCAGTAAGTGTTATGTCAATTGGACACTGTTTGTCTGACTTCTTGTGTCCAGTGGGTGGCACTATGGATATAACACAGTTTTGGTGCACAGATATATTCAGAGTGACTCCCTCTACATTCCTGAATAATTTGGTGAAGATGGGAAATTGTATGTTGAACTTATAAAGCCTTGATACCTCACGGCGAAGGAAAAACATGGTTTCCAACATTACAGCCACTAGGTATGACCTAGCGGAAAGATTTCCATAACTTCTGATCTTTAAGGCATGAAGATAATATTGAGTTAATGTGAATACTGTGATGTTTAATATCTAGGACAAGATAGTTTTCAAAGGGGCACACAATGGCGTTTCACATCAAAGTGGATGACTTCCTGTTGGACTGACAGTATGGGTCCAAGAGGGTTTTTTGTACATCTGCTCATGACAAATATGCAAACCTAATTTTGTTCCTGTATCTGCAAGTAGGAGGCGGGGCATTACATTATGATGTTTTTTGTCTGACTTCCTGTGTCCAGTGGTTGGCGCTATGATGATGAAACAGTTTTGATGCACAATCTATTCAAGCCTACTCCCTCTACATTCCTGACAGATTTGGTGTAGAACGGGAATTGTACGTTGAAGTTACGAGGACTTCATGCTTTATGGCGAAGGATTTTAATTGACCGCACCATGATGGCCAGCAGGTATGACGTAGGCGAAAGCTTTTAACAGGTTTTCATCGTCAAGGTCTGAGGATGATACTGACTGACTGTGAAGTCTGTACATGTATGTGCATTTGGGTGTAGATGGGAAATTGTATGTTGTAGTTATAAAGACTCGATGCTTCACGGCGAAGGAAAAAAATGGTTTCCACCGTCAGACCCACGAGGTATGATGTAGCAGAAAGATTTCCATAACTTTTCATCTTCAAGGCACGAAGATGATACTGCGTGAGTGTGAAGACTGTGGTGTTTAAGCTCTAGAACATGATAGTTTTCAAAGTAGGCATGAATTTGGGAAAAATGCCGCCACACATCAAAATGGCCGACTTCCTGTTGGACTGATGATATCGGTCCCTCAGCCTTTTTTGTGCGTCTGCTCATGATGAATCTGCATAATGAATTTTGTTCATCTATGTGCATGTGGATGGCAGGCAAGAACAATAGGGGGCGCTACAGAGCCTGCAGGTCACACCCACGCCCAGTGACATTAAATTATCAAAATTTTCGCTGGATGTGATGTTTTTCCAAATCTGGTGAGTTTTGGGGTATGTTCAGGCTTCCAAAACAGCAGTTAAACCGCAGAAGAATGATTCTTTCTCTTTCAAGTACAATAGGGACCTCACAGGTGTTTGACCTGCTCGGGCCCTAATGAAAGATGCAAGCAGCGATGAACGGGCCCTCGCCGTCAGCACACGTCAGGCTGCTGCGCCATCAAATAACGCGCTCACCTGGTACTTGCATGTAATCAAGGGGAGAAAACAAGCAGGAAATGTCATGTCAATCGGATGATGTTTGTCTGACTTCCTGTGTAGGGGTGTGCAAAGCAGCCAGTATTTGTATCTGTATTTGTATTTGTTGAGGGGGGGAAAGTATTTGTATTTGAGTAAAATTCAAAATAGGCGTAAACATCCAGTTTTTTTGCGTTACACTTATAATTTATAGTATGTAGTATTTTTTTGTAGTATTTTTTAATCATCCATTATAATAATTATGGACATGCAATATTGGTTGATGTTTTTTTCCATAAATCCAGCAATGAACATGTAACAAGGAATGTCACTGAAAAGAAAACACAACAGCCATTACCTCATCCATGGTTAAACCAACAACTAATAAAATACCATTGTGAACATTATGAACCTGTCAGGTTGGGGTTTAAAAGGGAAAGACTATGGAAGAGGAGGTGGACCCAAACGCAGTTAATGGAGGCAAGATCAGGGAAACAAAAGGCGAGCTTTATTTAAAGCTGTTACAAAAACCAAAAGCAGACAAAAAGGGCAAAAGGCAAATTAGCAAACAAGAACCAGACAAAGTAGCAAAAGAAAACAGCTAGACAAAGTACAAATCAAAAAATCAAACTTCAACTCAAACATAGAAAACTCAGAACCAAAAACATACCAAACGGGACAGGAGCAGGGACAGGAGCAGGGACAGGAGCAGGGACAGGAGCGAGGGACAGGAAACAGAAAACAATGACCGGGCAAGGAGTGAGGGGAACACAGAAACTAAATACACAGACACTAATGACATGACGAGGAACAGGTGAGGAGAGAGGAGGAAGGAAGCCAGGTGAGATAATGAGGGGGAGGAGCACAGAGGAACAGACCAGGAGGGAACAAGACAACAGACAGAGGGAGCCAGAGGGGAGAACATAGGGGAACTTAAAGGACACATGAGGGAATGGAAAAATCAGAACATGAGACACAAGACAAGGAAAAAAAACACACATAACACAACAAGACATAGAAAAAAGGACATGAAATCAAAACCCAAAACCAAAAACCAGACACAAGGACAACGCAACAGGAGACATGACAGAACCCCACCACCACTCGTCCTTGTTGGAGGACGCTGAACAGACAGAATAAAAACTTAATAATAATACTTAAAATAACTGTTCTTTCTAATGCACAGAATTCCAAGAACTAAACTTTATCAACCCCTGACTGGGAGATCTGGCAGAACAAAAGTCGTATTCTATATAATACTGTTATAAACTAAAAGCCAAAAAACAGACACTTTTTTTGTTTGTATTATGTTTTTTTATGATTAACTTTTTCTTATTTTTATGAATTATGTAACTTAAATCTTTTTATATTCTTCATTTTTCTCACAAAATTATGGAGCCCCTTACAAAATGTCTTCATCAAAACAAATTACAACCATATGTCACTTGGAAGAAGATATCTTCAGCTAACATACTCTCAGTTAAATTTCTCCATGTTGTATTTTGTGAACACAAGCTCCTCCACATGTGAGGGGAGCAGTCTGGAGCGATGTGGGGAAACAATATCTCCTGCTGTGCTAAAGATCCTCTCAGAGGAGACACTTGTTGGGGGATAGGTGAGATGTTTAATTGCCACATGAGCCAGGGCTGGCTGTGGCTGCATCATTTTTGACCAGAAGGTCACTGCAGGATCTGAGGTCAGTGATTCAGTGCTGTCCTCAACTAAATAGCTCTCAACTATCTTGAGGGAGGTCATAGCACCAGATGAGGCAGATTTGGCTTTTGATTTTGCAAGATTGTGCATTGCCCCCAAAAAGAGGCTTTTTTGCCCACTGGTCTCACGCTCAACTGAGGATGAACTGGCAGCTTCAGGTACCCCAGAAACATCATCCACTTGGAGTTTTGCATCTACCTCTGCAGCCACATCTGCCTTGAGCCTGTCAAACTCTGATGTACTAAGTAGTGACATGGGAAAGCTCTGCAATCGGGGATCCAGTAGGGTGGCTTTAAAGTAATGACCCAAGGTCATCAAAGACAGCCTAGAAGCGCTGAGCCAACTGAGACTGCAATGTGGTCACCATTTTAAGTGCCTCTGGAAGAGCCTGTACATCCACATCCATTGTTAATGCAGTCTTGAGAGCCTGCACAGAAGGGATAACAGACAGAGAAGCCACATCCGCACACACAGTGCATGTTGCCTCCTCAAATGGTTGTAGTATTTTCACAATGGCCTGCATTAGTTCCCATTGATGGTGTGACATTATACCTCCCAAATCCATCTATGCACTCATGGAAGTCAGTGGTCGTCTCTGCTCCAACAGCCGCTGGAGCATGTGGAAGGAGGAATTCCACCTGGTTGACACATCATGCACCCAAGTGTTCTTGGGAAGGGAAGCTCTTCCTGGATATTGTGAAGTTTGTTGTGTACAAACCCAATTATCTTGCGAGCAATCAATATCACATTGGTCACCCCCCAGCACTCTTTTAGAGCAGCTCTTACCACTAGGTGTAAGGTGTGAGCCATACACCTAATGTGCGCATAGTTACCATCAGCCATTGCTTTATCATGTTAGTGGCATTATCTGTGACAAAATACTAAACAGGAAATTTCGTTCCAACATCATCTTGCCATTGTTTCACAACGGCCTGGAGGTGATGTAGAATGTTGGCTGCTGTGTGATCTCCATTTAAACCTCCATCTTGAGAAGTGCTGTCACACGTTTATGTTCATCTATTCCTTGTGGACTCTTTTTGCATTCTATCCAGTGGCCAGTGAGAGAAAGATATGCATTTGTGGAAATTTTGCTCGTCCAGATGTTAGACGTGCAGTGCACAATTTTCCCTTAAATTTTTGAGAGAGCTTCTTTTACTTTTGTTTTCGCATCTTGGTAAAGTTGTGATATAACCGTTCGAGAGAAATGCCAACGAGATGGTAGTCGGTATCGAGGTGCAACCACATTGAGAAGCTTGATTGCTTGTGTTCGGTTTTGCCGAACATGGCTGTGATGATGAATTGGTGCTGGTGGGGGGATTTGTGCTTGTGGAGGGTTTGGCAGATCATGGCTATGATGATGAATTGGTGCTGGTGGGGGGATTAGTGCTTGTGGAGGGGTTGGCAGACAGTACCAGGTGAGGATGCTTTAAGTGCATGTGATTATGCATAGCAGATGTTGACAGATGTTTGATATCTCTGCCTCTGCTGATCTGACTTTTGCACACATTACATATCACTTTGGTTTTATCTGTAGCACTGACTGTAAAATGTTCCCACACAGAACTTGATCAAGTTTTTTTGGCTGGTGGAGGACCAAGAGATGGCTCGGCAGCAGCCACACTGTTTTCTATTTGGTTGCCCAAATCCATGTGGGGAGTTTCAGCTAAGTTAATGAGTGACGGGAAGCTATGCTAAGGTTAACTAGCCTATAGACCACATCTTGCTGTCTGTAAAAGACAGAGAAACTTAATCGTACCAAATAACTCCCACAAGTGCATACAATTCAACACAACTACACAAGCCTTGTATTAACCTTTTTAACCGAACGTTAACATTGCTTTGGCAACAGCCTATTGTCTAAATTACCGAGCCAACAGTGCTACGTAAACAGAACATACATGAGAGAACCCGACTGCAGACGTCAATACTAATGCGGCGTAATGGAATAATCTCCCGATCAAACTCCGCTTCCCGAAAGTCATGAACTGCCTCCGGAACCCAATTAAGGTACAAAAATGTATTCAACAAAAATAGTGATGCAGTTAAGTCTTTTTTCGCTCAGCCGAGCCTTCTCTGTTGCTGCGTGGAGCAGCCTGTGTCGGTCACCTGTTTTACTCCGCCCTGGACTCCTGAACGTCACTCACTCACTCATCTGGGCATGCACTGTGGTCTCATGGGGGTTTCATGAGGAAACGCAGCTTTTTGATATCATGCTTTTCTTGTTCCCGAATACAAATATTTTATATGTATTTGTTCGAAATAAGTATTCGTAATCTTTCGTATTCTTTCCGAATACCGTATTCGGGTTCGGTTCCATCCCTAGTCCAGTGGGTGGTGCTATGGATATGACACAGTTTTGAGGCACAGATATATTCAGGGCAACTCCCTCTACATTCCTGAGAGATTTGGTGCACACAGGAAATTGTATGTAGAAGTTGCAGTGACTTGATGCTTTATAGTGAAGGATTTGAACCAACTGCACCACCACGCCAACCAGGTATGACGTAGCAGAAAGATTTCCATAACTTTTCCCATTCAAGGCATGAGATATGTCCAGGATTTAAACCCGAGTTCAC
Source organism: Sparidentex hasta (assembly GCA_030272975.1). NCBI lineage: Eukaryota > Metazoa > Chordata > Actinopteri > Spariformes > Sparidae > Sparidentex > Sparidentex hasta. The sequence continues at coordinate 41,200 of JARJLU010014449.1, forward strand.
TGTATATGAGGCATGCAGCCTAACCGCTTGACTACCAGTGCAGCCAACACACTCTCTTCTGTTGTCACTGTGAGGGAAGGGAGGCAGTGCATCATAGGGGAGGATGGAAGTGGAATGCCACAGAGTTAGACAGGTAGTTGAGTGCAGCCAGATGTGAATTTTCCTCCTGGAAAGGGACAGTGGAATCACTCAGTTTTTTTCAAATCACAGGCGAAGCTACTGCGTTCATCGCAAAAAAGCTGGGCAGAATCATAACTATGCACATCTTGTTGCCTGCCACATTCACAGGGCAGACACAACACACACATGGAACTCTTAGCAAATTGGCTTATTTGAAAATTGTTTGCTGTGGCTAAATACCACCAGAGCATGTAAGCAGAGCTGAGCGACAAGAATTTCCGCTCCCCACTTATGTGGGTGTTCGCTCCTTCGCTCAATCGCTCAAAGTTATACCAGACAGCTCCGCTCAAAGTCTGCTCTCCGCTCATCCAAAATTTCATTCAGCTCCGGTGAAATCGCTCCACGCTCGCTCAAATTTAAAAGAAGGACCAATTCCTGACATTGCGCTTATCTAACCTGTCTGCTTGCATTTCGAAATATTTTACAAACTCCATCTCTCAACGAATGACCTCTGATGTAGGCTAACCCTTGAAGGCATACGTGAGTCTGTGTGGACTTGTGCATGCCCTAGACTCGTGGAGAGCAATATCGGAACGGAACTGGAGCGAAACGGAACCGTTGCTCTGGCCTTTGGATTAAAATCCACTCTGCGCTCTGACTGTATTTTGCGCGCTCCGTTCCCTGCTCGCTAAGTGCTCTGCTCCGCTCACATGCCCTGACTACCACTGACTTATCCACTATGTGGCACTAAACATCACCCATCAATTATGCCATGTTGTACTGTGCTATTTGGACAAAACTACCTACAAATGCCATGGACATGTTTTGATGTTTGTCATCACTGCACATAAATGAGCATAAAATAATGCTTCAGTTGCCCTCTTTCAAAATTGTATTTGTGGCCATGTAACAATGGCAAGGTTTTGGTTTAATTTCTGCTTTGTTTGCTTGCTGTTATTGTAGTGGTTTTTGCTACATGTTGTCCGTATGAAGTGCTATTCAATAAAATCTGATAATATGAGGCTGCTTTCCTGTGTGCCGTCCTTCTGTGCTCCTCAGAGATTTCTAACAAAATAGGATACATGTGATTTGAAAGACAACAATGCCACCTACAAGACTCCAGTCTTGTATAAAACACCCCATACTTTGCTGACTTCTTACAATGCAGCTAATCAAAATTGCCAATCCTGTAAAGCACACAGGTATAACACAGATGAGTTAGATAACTTTTCATCTGGAAGGTTAAGATACACATGCATACCAAGTTTCATTCATGTACGTGCATGTAGGAAGCCTAAGTTGACTGAAACTTACTTCCTGTGTCCAGTGGGTGGCACTATGGATATGACACAGTATTGATGCACAGTTATATTCAGGGCGACTCCCTCTGGGTTCCTGAGATATTTGGTGGAGATTGGGAATCAGATGGTGAAGTTACGAGGAATTGATGCTTTATGGCGAAGGATTGAAATTGACCGCACCACTGTGGCCAGCAGGTATGACATAGGATAAAGATTTCCATAACTTTTCATCTTCAAGGTCAGATGATGATACTGACTGACTGCGAAGTCTGAACTGTCAAATCTGTAGGAGGAGATAATTTAAGTACGAGGATCGGAAACATTTCAATATGGCAGCCACAATCAATATGGCCGTAAATGGCAGTATTAATGCTGAGACGTATTCAGGGCGACACCATCTATATGTATATGCAATTTGGTGAACATGGGAAATTGTGTGTTTAAGTTAGAATTATAAAGACTTGATGCTTCACAGCAAAGGCAAAAAATAGTTTCCACCATCACACCCACCAGGTATGATGAGGTGAAAAAGATTTTGATAACTTTTGATCGTCAAGGCATGAAGATGATACTGAGTGAGTGTGAAGACTGTGGTGTTTAAGCTCTATCACAAGATAGTTTTAAAAGTAGGCATGAATTTGTCAAAAACAGTGCCACACATCAAAATGGCTGACTTCCTGTTTGAGTGATGGTATCAGTCTCAGTGACTTTTTTGTGTGTCTGCTCATGATGAATCTGCGTAACGAATTTTGCTCATCTATGTGCATGAGGAATGCAGGGAAGAACAATAAGGGCGCTACAGGGCCCACAGGTTACGACCACACCTAGTGACAACACAGTATCGCTATTTTCGCCAGATCTGACGTAGGTTCCAAATCTGGGTATGAAACACATACCCATTATAAGCCCCACATTTCTCCAAATTGGGTATTCAGCTACAGACCAATGGCATTTGTGTTATACTTTCACATAGAGACTTTATTTGAACATGACAATATAAATTCAGATTTTACGTATTGATGTGTATTTCAAAGTTTCAATAGGTATTATTATGTTTAAGTAATCACAGTTCCATGATCATGATAATTTTGGGAGAATTGTCAAGGTAATAATAGATGTGTGTGGGAGAGGGGGTAAAATCTATTGTCTGTAAGGCTTCACAGAAGCAAATATGAGTGTACATTTATTATTTTACCTACATAATTTAGATAAGCGTGATCTCTCTCATAAAATGTGGTCAAATAAGCAGAGAAACAGACTTTGCACAGTAAGCCTCTGAGTGCAGATATGTCCTGTTTTTTTTGTTGTTTTTACTTGCAGGTATACGCCTTATGCTCTGGGTGTGAGGGGTGTATGAAGTGTTTCACATTTACTCATGCACACAGCAGCGTGTGCTTGTAATCTGTCCCTAATGGATGAGCTCAAAATGTTTTGGTGAGCGTATTCCTAGTCCCCTTCTGAAGATATGATGATATCAATCGAGTTCCATGACAATCGAAAAACGGTTAATGATTTGGGGCCAATATTCACTAAGCCCCACCCTTTTGCGAAAATATTTTCCTTAACGGCAGCCATGTTTTTTGACCAATCATGCTCATTAATGATAGAAATTACTGGCTCGGTCCCCTGATGCCATATACCAAATGTGGTGTTGATAGCATACATATTTCAAAAGTTCTATTCATTTCACTGTTTTTAATGTAATGCAAATTAGCAAAAAAAACGTAATAGAGGCTTTCATGTGCAAGAGGCTTTTTTGTAGAGGACTCTCAGGAGGACGTGTATAAAACATTTCAAGTCAATAGCACTTATGGCTTGGCGGGGAGAACGTTTCAAATTTTACACTGTAAGTAATAGCCCCCCTACCTGACGGATTGGGATCAAATTTTAGGAGCAGCATTTGGAAGTCATTTATACATAACACACCAAGTTTTGTGTCTCTGGGTCCTTCCAGCATGCCATAAATTAATAAAACACAATGATGGTTAATGATAAATAGGCCATGCCCACTTTCACCTTACCAACATGGCACTCAAGATATTAGTTAATACTCACCCTACAGCATGCATACCAAATTTGGTGAAATTCCGTCCGATTGTCTTTGAGATACGCAAGTGTAGCATTAATAGTGCCCCCTATTGGTTGAGCTCAACATGCTTTGGTAGACAGATTTCCAGTCCCGTTGTCAACTTACCCACCAGGTTTTGGGATGAAAGGGCAAAGGGTGTTGGAATTATGGCCAATCATTTCTAATCCCATCCATTTCAAAAATACAGTGGTCTGTGGCGGCCATGTTTATTCCCCCAAAGTTGTGTACCAAATGTAGTGTTGATAGAGTCAATCTTTCATTTTACTGTTTTTCACATTATGCTAATTAGCAAACAATCTAGGTAGGTGGAGCTTCATGGTCCAAGAGGCTTTTTTGTAGAGCACATGGAGCTGGATTTGTGTGTCAAATTTCAAATTTCAATCAGACTTACGGTGTGAGGGGCATGACCTTACCAAAAACGCATTTTCAAGCCTTAGTTACAGCGCCACCATCTGGCTGACTGGGCTCATATTTTAACAAAAGTTGCACATCATTTCCAATCATTGGGCCAAGTTTCAAGTTTCTGGCCCAATCCAGCTCACAGGAATTTGAGCTCAAGCGGCAGACAACAAGTGATGATAATAATAACAATTAACCGGAACAATCTTAGAAGGGATCTACCCCTTCGGGGTTAGAACCCTAATAATAATAATAATAATAATAATAATAATAATAATAATAATTAAACCAGCACCATTTTAGAAAGTCTCCATCTTTTCGGGGTTAGAACCCTATATATAGCTGCAAGCGGCAATCTGCGGGTTCTACCCTCTTTTGCCCCAAACCAGCCACCCTGACGCTCATCCCCCGCAGTCGATGACATCGGCCACCATGTTCCATAAAGCTCTGTGCAAAACAAACCCATGATAAGCCCCGGATTTTTCAGCTACATGCTAATGGCATTTATAGCGCCCCCTATAGGTTGAGCTCAACATGCTTTGGTAGGCAGATTCACAGTCCTGTTGTCAACCTACCCACCAGGTTTTGTAATGATAGGGCAAAGGATGTGGGAGTTATGGCCAATCATTTCTAAGCCCTGCCCATTTCAAAAATACATGGGTGCTTGGCGGCCATGTTTTTTGACCAATCGGCTCATTTACTGTAGAAATGTGTCTTTTCGTCCCCCGAAGCCATATATCAAACTTGATAGAGGCAATCTTTTAAAAGTTCTATTCATTTTTACTGTTTTTAACATCATACAAATCAGCAAAAAAATCTGGTTTTAGTGGTGTTAAGAGGCTTTTTTTGTAGAGTCAGGAAGACATGTATGAAACATTTCAAGTCACTAGCACTTATGGGTTTTTGGTTGAAAGCCTTTCAAAATTTTCACCCTATGTTAGAGCGCCCCCATCTTACTGATTGGGATCAAATTTTTGGAGCAGCATTTGGACGTCATTTATACTCAACGTACCAAGTTTCGTGTCTCTTGGTCCTCCCAGCTCGCCATAAATTAATCAAATACAAACAATGATGGTTAATGACAAATTGGCCGCGTCCACTTTCACCTATCAACATGGTACACAAGATATTAGTTAATACTCGCCTCTAGAGCATGGGCTCATATTTTAATAAAAGTTTGATGCTCATCATTTCCAATCATTGGGCCGAGTTTGGTTGACATTGCTGCTTGAAAATATGTTAACCTCTTGAGCATTAGAGACATTTTTTTACCACTATGTTCATAAGTCAGTGGGCCTCATGACATGGAAGCTATTGAGAAAAATAATCATAATTTCTGTATATTAATACTCATATAAAATAGTGGAAGCACTGAAATACAGTAAAAAGAGCTGTGTCTCATTTGTCCAGTTTACCAATACAATCTGCTGCTGGTTTGGAGTCACTGGGCTACATGACATGGAAGATATTGAAAAGAAAAATGCAATTATTTTGTATTAATATATTTATGCTATGTAATTCAATGACAGTCTCTAAATCAGTCTCCAGCGATTCAGAGTGCGGCTCTGGGAGGTGAGCTAACCGTCCACTTGCTGCTAACACTGGACGAACCTCTGTAAAGTCGCGGCTGGACCCGAGTGAATACCCGCCGAATATCTAACCTAGGCTAAAACTAACTTCACCCCGGTTCAATGAGTTGCCTGTTACAGCCTTTGAACAGGATGACTAGGATTTAATTCATTCAACTTAAACACCCGTGATATTAAACCTACAAAAATCATGTCATCATCAGAATCAAATGTCATTATCTTTACCAATACCCGACCCATGCCTTGCACAACGCCCAAGATTTGCATGATATGATTCACAAGAGCCTCATTTTCAGGTCGGAAAAGCGGGATTTATCAGGAAGAATCACACCCCTGATATTTCATATTTATAGCTTACCTACAGGAATAAGAGCAAAATGATACACCTTATACAAGACTACATTTCTGAATCTTAAACATTGTTTTACGATTTAATTGAATACAACTTAAATTTGGTTACTAGAGCATTTTGTCTACTACAAAATGTTTTTCTATTTCACTGGCAGATGTCCATGCCTTTGCATCCTGACATAAATGCAATCAAAACGCCAGTTCATTGTGTCATCTAGCTTCTGTCACATTCAGCTAGTGCTGGTCGAACACTGGTGTATATTTTTTGTCATGATATAAATTTTTTTTTATATACCGCCATACCGGTGTTTTGGATTAACACAGGGCTATGTTAACTGGCAACCATCAGCCGAATGTGTCTGTGATCACCGTAGCGACAACAGATGCTGAAAACGGGAAGAGAAGATGTAGCTGTCCTCAGATCTGCCTCTTAGTTCAGGTTTTCTCTGGTCAAAACATACCTCATATGTGTTAGGGCTGCTGTTTGATTAAACGTGTCTGACCCTCAGTCGCTTTATCAAAGAACCGGCACCTTATCGTGGTGGAGGAGTTTGAGCACCTGAATGATCCTAGGAGCTATGTTGTCTGGGGCTTAATGCCCCTGGTAGGGTCTCCCAAGGCAAACAGGTCCTAGGTGACAGGTCAGACTAAGATCGGTTCAAAAGCCCCCAATGATAGCGATGAAAACGAGGACGCGTACGTCGCCCGGATCGGCGTCACCGGGGCCCCACCCTGGAGCCAGGCCTGGGGTTGGGGCTCGCAGGCGAGCGCCTGGTGGCCGGGTCTTAGCCCACGGGACCCGGCCGGGCTCAGCCCGAAGGAGCGACGTGGGCCC
>JARJLU010014450.1:0-57420 GCA_030272975.1 Sparidentex hasta
AGTGGATATCAGAATCATTCATGAATCTGCTGTGACATGAGTCCTGTGACATGTCACACCATTCTCTATTCGTGACCCAACATAACTTAACACTGCCTTTGAGTCCTATCCTGACCCAAACAGAGAACCATTATTTGGTGGTTATTTGCTCAGGTTTAACAGTGCTGACTGGATAGGCAACTTGCAATGGCCTGGACAGTTGTCGGACCACTATCTCTGTTTACATAGTTCCATGAGTCTTACCAATTAGAACAAATAGAAATGTTTTTGATCTGTCTTACTAGACAAAGGAACGTGGTATCACTTTGATATTGTTTGTGCAACTGTCAGGGTCATCAGGTGGGCATCCTCTCAATAACTGGTGTTTTTTGTGAAGTTGGGCCCATGACACCAGGCTCAACACTCTTTTCCTGTGTCCTGGCCCTACCACCTCGGTACCTACACCCGCATACTCAACCTTTTAGTACTGGTCTATATTCACTTTCATTTCCAATACCACCAACTGACAGCATGCTTACCAGCAACAACCAGCTACCACCATTACAAGCTAGCCAGCCTGCCACAATAGACAGTCGCATACCCCTCAACCCACCAAGCACAAAATAATTCACAACCGGCTAACTCGAAGGGTGCGGCAGGCTAAGCAAGGTATTCACTCAATCCAGCAACATTTTCCAGCTCCTCTTCTGGGATCCTAAGTTGTTCCCATGCCAGATAATGAGCAATCTGAGTTTACAGCGGGGTATCCTACCAGTTGGACATGTCTGGAAAACCTCGAAGGGGTCTTTACCAACCCAGTCCAGTGCAATGCCGACGTTACTGCTGGTGCTTTGCAAAGTGTAACTGCCCATTATTTTTGATAATTGAATTTCCTTTCCTTTGCTTGCAGTATCTTACAGCCAAATAAGAATGTGCAGTCCACAGTTTTACCAAACCTTGAGGTGCTGACTCCCTTTTAATGTCTTCACCTAGGCTGCATCTTCTGATCCTGTCCATGAATTTTGCGAATAGGATCGGAGACAAAGGGCAACAGATGCTGTAAATATGATGACTTATTACCACCTTACCACCGACTTTCTTACAAGATGGGAGGAAACACAAAACCTAGAAAACACACATTTGATGTGCAACCCCAGCAGGATGCAAAGCTGGTCCAACTGGTTCTATGGCTGAGAAAGAATCAGCAGCGGAGCAAAGGAAAAGTAGCTGTTGACAAGTTGTCAGTGAAGCAGTAGACGCTAATTGCATTCATTCTGTGCATCATATTCTAAAAACTGACAACCTGAGTCACAGGCAACACCATCAAACTGGGTCAAGCTTACCCCAAATCCGTTTTGTCTCATGCACATCTTTGGTTGAACTCGGCTTTAGACAAGACAGCCCGACAATATTCAGAGTCTTCAGTTTCTCAGGGAGAATCTTATCCACACCTGTCACCTTGACAATAAGGAGCTTCTTCTTCTCACCTAAGAGCCCTCTGCCTTGGATATGGGAGAGACCTCAAACTGCCTGCTTTCTCTCCAGTTGAAAACAATACTATCCCCGCTGTTGTGGCCGCTAATCTCACACCACACAATATTCTTAAAGGCCCCAGCCAATGTATGTAGATAAACACTAACATCACGTAATTTTAAATTAAAAGTTTGAATTCATGATTGATTTTGCAGCCTACTAGATTGGTGTGCAATTTAGCAACTAACAATTTGTGCACTGACTGTGTGTATGCATAAAAAGGGAGGCCTAGAAGTTGCTCCAGTTCTTTCTGTGAAGTTTATTTGTGACGTGGACATGATTTTTGTCTCACATTTGTTTCACTCATGTCTTTGCACTGATTTTAAACAGTCATGTTGCCTCGAATATTTGCACAGTGTTTAATTCAAATACACCTAATCGTAGAACTGTCACTCTTAGGAGCCAGCATACATAACAGAGGACGGCCAAGCTTTTTAGAACTGATGCAGTAGAATGAAAAAGCCACATGCAAGTCAGAGCTGACAAAGTTTGTTCCAGTGTGATCAAATTCATCATCAGTTTCAGTTTGCCCCCCTGCATAGCAAGGCAACTACTCTGAGAGCTTCCTGTCTGATGAGTTCTGTCAGTCTGCTCTGTTTGCTGGTCATGGCAACAGTTCCATCAGTGCATACTGTACACCGACACACTGAGACTGCTCAGTTCCATTCAATTCTATGCACTCATCTAGAATTCAATACATGTATATTCCCCTGGCTCTACCTTTGACTACTTTGCAAAACAGCGTTTCCTCCACAAAGTTCTCGTTCACAAAGCAAAGTTTAAACAATTATGCAGGATTAGATGCAAAAGAAAGAAAAAAAAAAGGGCTGTCTGCGCTTTCATCAAGCTGAAATGCAAAACACAATAATTGGACATGTCCAAGGTCATCTCACTAAATGAAACAGCTTCTTTACTCATTATCACACTGTCAACCAGAAGTGAGGGGAGAAATAAAAAACCAAGAACCATGAAATAACTGGCTTTAATGTTAAGTGTGCAGACTATTGGGCACCCATGACACATGGCAGCCTGTACAATCCCAATGTACTTCAGGTAGCTAACACAACCTTTGAAGTTTAGAACAAATGTGCTGGCCAAAGGCGCGACTAACTTTAAATGTGTGATTTTGCTATTAAGAATCTTACATAGCTGGGTGGTGTATTGGAGTAAAGCATCTACACAGTGACCAAATGTCAAGAACAAGCTGCCACAGCTGCATTGCTCAATGCAAGTGTCTGACTGTGAAGAAAAGATCAACCAAAAGCTAAATCAGCAACACATGAAGGACGGATTTCTTACAGCAATCAGGTAACAACTGCTTCCATATGCAAAGACATAAACAGCATGGATGTAAGAGTGTTATTTCAAGCACACAGCTCTTCAGACCAATGAAATCCCACAACTTTCAGTAGCCATGTGCATACTGTTGCATAGTTTCTTGTCAACAAGGAACAACATATTAAGCGACACAAATATTTCATGAAAATAAAATACATCTCAGAAAGAAGAACGTATGATGATAGAAGCCCATAGAGTATGTATTCTGTATGGCAAAAAACAGGAACACAAACACGAAAAATAACCGCGAAAGACAGACTGCTGCTATTTGTTCTACTCAGGCATCTGGCATATTGAAATCTTCCTTTCCGCCTCTGCACATCTCTTTCTCAACTGCCATTTAAACATCACACACTAGTAAATTACACATTCCAAACAAAGAGATGACTGTTGTTTTGAGAGCAAAAAGTGGGCCTCAAATGAGGCTGCTGTATTTTGTTCCCCGTTAGCCCAGTTTGTCTTATCACAGTTATTCTCGTGCAAACATGATCAGGCTAAAGAGACTTTTAGACCCCATTTAAACCTGGAATTAACATGCAGTTTGATTCTGGATATAGCTACCTATCTGGGTCTGATCACAAGTACTAAAAAGTGTTCTTAGTATGTTGACTTTGCGCACATTGAAATTGGATCTCAACATGCAAAGTAGTCAGGTATAGCTGGCTAACTGTCAGGTGGATCTGCAAATTTAGCACATTCATGTCGGGATGCTGGGATCCAATAAATCAGCGTGTCAGCTCTGATACTGTCCTCATTAAGCAAATCGGATATTGGCCATGATGACTGATCCATGACTGATCCACAGTGCATATAGTTTCTTTGGTAATGACATCATAACAATTCAGAGATTCAGCAATTAGTCAAAGTCATTCAGTCATGACAGGTCCCATTTTCCAGTGCCACTCACCTTACATTACAACAATTTCAAGGCGAAAAAAGAAGCACTGGTTTTGGATTGTTACCTGCTATCAGCAGATGCACTGCGCTGAATAGTAAGAAAGTGTGTGCTGTGTTAATTGCTGGGGCTGTGGAAGAGGTAACAGAGGAAGATGGTTAGTTTTGTGGGCCAGCGACATAAGTGGTTTGTTTCATGAAGTAAAGGATGCTGCTGGGCTTTTTTCTCCTATGGGTAGAGTTAGATGGCCTTGCAAGAGTTTTCTTCGTTGTGCATTAATCAAGGTTGCCAAGAGTAGGTATCTGGCTGGACTGTGAAGCCATCACAAGCATCATATTTAATTCATTTAACCATCAGGGATTATAACATTGTACTGCTTACCACATGTGGTAGGAGCTGGAGCTTAGGTCTAAGAGCATTCAAGTTCATTTATTAATGAAAGCTAAAGAGATTTTGTTTCCAATATCAAAGCTACATCATTTCATTTCATGTGAACTCAACCAGATATAAGCAAAAAAAAAAAAAAAAAAAAAAAAAAAGCCAAGAGAATGTTGGAAAAGTTCATTCAAAACACACGTGATGATGAAAGAACAATAAACTGGATGAGGATTATTCCAAAGCTTTTGCTCTAGCAGAATGCAGAACTACTACGATAACTACCAAATGATCAGACCATTACTCAAATGAAGTGTTGGTGAGGAGTGAATTACATGTACTTAAATCAGTAGTTTTACTGCATTTTGTAGTAGCTTGTTGCTAGTTCAACTTCATGCACCTTTGCCTATCAATAAAATTAGTAATTTTGGTGAACTCTGGAGAAAAGCAGTTTTTAGGTCATCCGTTTTTGATGACCTGGTAATGAGAATCAACAATCAATCAACTAGTGATTTAAGGAGAGACTTCAGAGACCTAATAAAGAAACTGACTCACAACTTGGGATTAAGGTACGTGAACTACATGTTGCTGTTACAGTGTGTTGCTGAGAATTATTTTGTCAGCAAGACATCATGCGACTGAAGCACGATAACCTAATTTTTTAGGGCCCATTGGAGCAGCGCCACAACATGTAAGAACTGACCCCGGCGTAACATAACATCCGCATAGAAAACTAAAATTGAATATTGCATTTAATTTACACCATGTCTTTCCTTTCCTGATAAGATAGAGCTAGACAGGCATCAAATCCCATTCATTTTCAGAATGAAGGATGTTGATTATTAGCTATTATGTTGTTAGCGTCCATATGTCAACGTCTGACAAAAACATGGTTTACAGACAGTGTCATGTAAAGTTTTACTTTACTCACAGCCCTGAGGCATTACTGCGTCGTCTCTGGTCAATCTTGCTGTTTCCACAGAACACATGAAATGTTTACTGCATCCGCAAAAGTGGCTTACGAGTTACTAACTACCATAAGTCGCTGGTTTGTTATGTTTAACAAAACAAACAAAAAAAAAAAACAATCATGATTTCCTTTTCTGACATGTTGCTGCTTTTTTCTGCACGAGAAAAAGTGTCTAAAGGTTCAAATTAGTACAGGTCAGATAAAAAATCCCAACGGTTAATGGGAAATGTTGTCCTTTACTTTGTCATGCTTACTGTATGTACACAGTTGCCTTTTTCTCTTTTTAACACCTTCTATACAGGTTATCTGAGAAGTCAGTGGAGTGAATGAATAGGAAACGAACTTTCAAAACAAGAACAGTTAATACCATGTGTAAACAGGACAATAAGTCAGCTCTGTCAATCTAGCAGAAATACATATAATAATAAAAAAAGTCATGACAATTTTACAATGTTGATACACCATCAGGATTCCAAGACCTTCAATTAATCTTAAGAGCTTCCTAAGTCAAACAAGCAAATGTCGCTGCAAACAGTGATAGTGACATGTACCATTTTACCGTTAAAACCCCATTAATACACGAGTGAATGAACAGATGGATGAATTAAAACATCTGTCAGTGTCTCAATGGATGTGTTTTTACCAAAAATCTAAAATCAGCAGCTGCTCCACAGAACATTGTTTCTACTTGCCCACACTCACTGAGCAATGAATGAGCATAATTAATATTTAATACATGTGTCTAGGAAGAAATAAAGTACACACTGGATGACTGGTAACAACACATTCTCTATTTCAGCTCATCCATCTAATTGTGTGCAGAAAGTGCAATTATATTTTTCATAATTTTCTCAGTGAATTGAAAAATAAAAGACGGCACAATCATGACCAATCTTAAACTACTCATCAATTTAGTGCACAAAGAAAAAATACAGCGGCGGGATGCAAACCATGTTCGCTTCTCTTCAATTTTTTAATTCACGTGTAAGTCTAGCCTCAAAAAGAACCTTCCTCGTGTAGATTTAACCATGTTGAAACTATCCTTGTTATCCAAACAGACTGGTGGATAACCCCGTCAGGATTTCAGCTTTGACCTCTCTCAGGTTTGAATCTACCTCAGCTTTTTAAAAACAAACTTTTGACAGCAAGAGTCTTCAAGTTAAAGCCACTGGAAAGCCAAATCCTTCCAATTAGATTATTTAATGCCGGGGTCACCTGAGGTGGTCCTCAGAGTTACTGCAGTGGCACTAACAATTTTGTATGTATCTTTTTAATTTGTCAAAAATTTAACAGTGTCTGAAAATACACATTACCATGAATCCAGAATATTAGCAAAGATTAAAAAAATAAATGTACAAAATATTAATGATAGTCTTCCATGCGATTCCTCATGCAACTGTGACAAAGGTAACTTAATTGTCAGCTAACAGCTGACATATTTTGTTGGCTAGGCCGGAACTTAGCGTTGCCCAAAAGAGACCAATTTCGTGACTTTTGAAGCATAAATGCATTCACCAGAAGGAAGGAAGCTCATGTTAAACTGCATTGCAATCACATGACTTCAACATATAACCACCAAGCTTCTTAGCAATTTTAAGTGCTGTTTTGTTGGCAGCTGGACTTGTTTGGCTTTCTTGAAGATATTTCACCACTCGTCCAAGAGGCTTCTTCAGTTCTAACTAACTGGCAAGGAGTTGGCAGGCTGTTAAACTCTGTGTGGGAGTGTCCTTACAGAGTCGTTATGGACACTAACAGTGGACTCATTACTTATCACCCACCTACAGTACAGTTGCCTCCCCAGACAGCTTAACAAGCATTCACACCTGGGCTCACCTAGCCATAGCAACCCACATAAAGGCCGGTTTGGTCAACAACCCACAAGTGGCCCTAACAACTCTGAAACTCACTCTAAGATTCCACTGGCTGCATTGCTGTTGTGTTCCGGCTCTGGTACGGTTTTTCTCCGTCATCTGTCGTCTGGCAACCCACACCAGCTGCGTTTTGAGTCTGGCATTGCCAAACAGCTGGAGTTGCAAGACCAAGGAGTCCTCACAATATTAACACAATCATGCATGACCACAGTTATTGGTATGTATAATGAACACAACAACGCAAAGTGTTCCCAACCGAACGATTAGAGGAAGTGATTGTATTTTTCTCTTTTCAGAGTTTTGTGCTGGCATCCAGTGTTTTTATGATGAAAATAAATTGAATGTTATGCTGTTTTTTTTAGTGTGTGACTACCTGTCTTCTCTGTGCGGAATTCGGCTGAATTGCTGCGTCAAGCTGTGGCATCCAGCAGAAATAAAAATCCTGCATATCTGCTCCGGTAGCGTCCAGACTGCCAGAGATGGGATGGGGCAGATATGCAACACAACATGGCAGAGCTGTGACGGAGCAGAGCCGGACCAGTCAGCATCTGCTGGCGACTCTGTAAGGACACTCCCACCCTCTGGAGTTTAGGAGTGAACTGAGGAAGCTTCTTGAATGAGAGGTGAAGCTTCTTCAAGAAACTGAAACAAGTCCAGTTGTCTACGATACAGCACTTAGAACTACCATGACTTGGATGACTGAGAACCTTCATACCAAGCTTCTTAGTGCACAATACCTGAAACACACACACCAATCACTGATCAATCCACAATTTGGAAAATTAGAGTTAAAATAGCTTGCAACTCAATTCACAGGATGAGTCGCCGTTTTGGGGGTGATGACGTATAATCTTACTTACAAATTCTGTAGTCTCATTTCGCCACTTGTTAGGAACCACCATAATAAGTGCTTTATAATTAAAAACATTGGATGGTTACAGGTTATTTTATGTTGTACATATAAATGTTGCAGCATAGAGAGTATGTGGGAGGAGATCAGTGGACAAGCTCTGTTGGCAAGGTGGCAGGTTGGCAGGCCAGCAGAATCTTCCTAGAGCAGCGTAGTTGGAACATGGGTAGCAGAAAGCCGGAGCAGAGACATGCTGGAGGTTTCTGTACATGAAGGAACTCAAAGAACAAAAAACTAATAGCTATAGCTACAGCTAAACACAATAACAAAAATACCTGTTTATTTCTTGGAGTCTAAGACTCATTCCATCGGCACTCTGTTACTGAAACATTTTGGCCAGTTGGTCAAAATTATCTCTTGTGTATGCCAATTCCCAATCGATTGTTTTATTAATTGACAACTGACATACCCTCCATCTCAGAAATCACTTGAGAAATTGCAGGAGGTGAAGCTAGTTTAATATGCAGCAATATTGTCCCCCATATTGATCCCCCCACTACTATCAAACCTCACACACCTCATTTACATACTCACTTGTGTACAGAATCTTGTGTCTATTTATCTTGGTATCTATCTTGCTGTATACATTTTTAACATTCTTAACTATTTTTCTACACTTGTTTATATTTGATGTTTATATTCGATATTTGTCAACTGAGAGCTGCTATCCATGTTTTGTTATTTTTGAAACGATGACAATAAACATCTATTCTGTTATATATGCAGTAGGAGGTCCGCCGTCCCTCTATCAACTAAAAAAGGACCATGGCCCACAGAAATGTTGAAGAACACAAATTTGGGGTCTAAATTTGAGATATTGTCATTGGAGTTAATGTAAGCTTTCCCGATATTAGGGTCAAATCATTATAAATGAACATGAGTTTGGCCCCCAAAACAAAACAGTTGCAACACTCGACAAATTGCATAAAGTTGCATCCTTTGGACACAAAGAATATGACCTGAGTACGTCAAAAGGAAATCCACAGTCCAACAGCATTGAACAACTGAAACAAATAGTCTACAGGCTTGCAGAGGCAACTGAGAGAGATGGGGAAGTTCTCATTTTCCATGTCATGTTACAATATGGCCTTCACATAGCCCCTTTAAGATACCTCTTCTTAATTTCTATTACACCATAAGGTAAAATCCATGAAATCTAAAATTTTAAAAGTGAAGAATCCACCTCTAAAACAACGTTTCACAGTTACTCTTTCCCTTCCTTCGGTGAGGTCACATTTAGAGAGACATTTCCTGAGCACAACATTCTTGTCATGATTAATTGACTTGGAACAAATCAATATCGCCCACAGCGGAAAAAAAAAAATATATATGAGGGAAGAGAGACATGCAAGAATCTGTCTGAAATTCTGTGACCTTCAAATCACCGGATAACTCATACCATGTGACAGGAATCAATTTATATAAATGAGAGCTGACCAGGATAGAGGTTTGTGCCTCAGAGGGGAAAAGGGAAAAGAAAAATGTTTGAAATCGTTACCTGGGAGCTGTGTTTGTCCAACTCTGTTTTTCCAATCTTTCAAAATCAATAGCTTTTTGCACAAACACGTGAATGTTTTTCAAATGCATTTTCATGATAAGTCTAAAATGTATTATGACACTCTCTTTCTTTGTATTTTTCCCTCATTTTGAGAAATTGCAAAAGCAGAAAGGGCTGCAATATTTTCTTTATCTATTCTTCCTGAAAGTAGGGAAAACTGTCCTACTAGGCTACATACTAATGAAGTAGTTGAGTATGCGCAGCTTGTGGGTGCCAACCTATAAGAACATCTTACAAAACATATGTGAAACAGCCCAGACATTCTTTCAGGTGCTAAAAATAAAATCTGCATGAGGCTAATCATCTATGTCTTGCTATTACAGTCATTGCATGCTGCAGTGTATAGGGCAGACAATGACATCACAAGAGTCCTACAATCCAGATATAATACATTTTCATAGTTTTCAGATGGTGACATAGTTGACTGTCTATAATGAATTCAGGTTAACCTCTCACTCACCAGAGACTTTGGTTCTTGTTATTTTCCCCATCTTCTTGCTGTAATGTTAGGCTCTTGAAGTAAAGTACATTCCCTTTCCAGCTCCAGTCAGCAAGCTACATCGCAGTGTGTGAACATCCGACAATTAAGGTCATTGATGTTTGCATAGCTGCTGCAGTCAGGTTGATAAATGGGACTGAGGATGAATCAATAAACATTGGTAAACTGCTCTCAATCACAGCAAAATCATATGACTCTGGGTGTTTATTCCTCCAGAAGGTCTGGCTATGTAGCCAACTGTCTCCTCCAGAGCTGGCTGGCTCTGAGAAGCTCTCTCAACTGAGTCATCTTCCTTTGTTTGGTTTGCTGCACTGGCCAATACTCATCACACCACATATTTTACTCATCCACTCACTGCTAACATGACTGATTTCTCTCATACTTTAACACCCCGCTAGTTAGTTTCTATGTTTATCAGTCTAGTCACTGATATATATGTGTGTTTGGCCTCCCTTTTTGTTGGAAGCCTTGAACCAGGCCAGCAATGCCAGCAACAACTGATACAATTAGCTAGCAACAGTGTTCTTTTCAAACCATGAAATCAATAGTTGATGATGTTACAAGAAATCACTTTTGTTAACACAGTATAAATTGCATTATCCTATTTAGACATTCCCTATGGTATTATGCTTGTACTATTTGAAAGATAACATGTGTCTACAAGACACTAAAGGAAATGGCAGAAAAATGCCATGCGCTGTCAGTTTTATTTAATTGAGGCCAGACAAGCCTGAAGTGCTGTTGAATTAAAAAAAACAAAAATAAACTTCATCTCAGAGAAAGAATGTCCTTCAGACAATCAATATTTATTTCGCAGACAAAAGTGAAAACTGTTAAACTAAGAGGTTGCTAGATAAATTCATGACGTATAAATAAAACAGCAGATGATAGAAGTATGCACAAGCCATTAGAGAGACCACCGTGACAATGGTTTACATGTACATTTGATGAATTAGTGATATGGCAGCTGTAATTAACCACAGTAAGGCATAATAACAGCTGCTCTGGAGCTGTTGGAGATCCTTGGTGTTGTAGCGTTGTCGGTTAAATCGCACTTTTTCTTCTCTGGCTGCTGCTCTTCTCATTACCAGGTCTACTGAATGGTGGAACAGGCTCAGGTCTTAACATGCACATGATGTTTGTACATTCATGGCAATCTGTGGGAGGTGAAATCACTGTTCCACCGTGATTGAGGTTCATAAAACAGGTGTAGGTGCAGCATTACTAATCTGTCAAAAATGTATATATATTGTTTTATACATCTGGATCCAGTTGTCTATTAACCTTTTAAGCTCCAAGCCAATTCTCTAGGGTTAGGGTTAGGGTGATTCACAAAATTTGATGTTTAGTTGTTTATTTGAGTAGTGTTTGGGCTGTGTTTGGGTCATACAAACATGTTTTTTACCTGTTGTAGCCCAGCTTCTGCTGTTTAATTTGATATAAAAATATGACTATATTCTTTCATAATTAGTGCAGTAGTGGCTCTGTGGTTGTTTTGCATGTCTTAAGGGTTAAGGTTAGGGGTTAGGGTTAAAAACCCCAAGGTCCCACCAACACCTAACCTTTAGGTAAAACATCCAATTGTATGGTGTTGCAACACAGCCTGGTTAGGTTTAGGCAAAAAAAGCCACTTAGTTAGGATGAGGAAAAGATCATGTTTCCAGCTGTTTCATGTTTGTCTTGAACAGTGGTCTTTGGCTTGCCAGCCATCTTGCCGAGCTGTAATACAACCACCACATCCCCTCCACTTCCCTACATATAAGTCAGCTCATAAACATGTAATGACATGTATTGTAGAAATGTTGATATGTGATGTATGATTTAACCATATCTGCTGGCTGCAGGAATGTAAAATGCCAACATTCATGTCAGGCGACTGGGCTGCCAGACCAATGTTGGTCATAATATCAAGTGGGAAGAGGTCAAATGTATAAAAGATGCATGCACACACAAATCTTGCATGTGGAATTTCCTACAGAACAGAAGGAAAAAAAGGAGAATGAGAATGTGTGCACCTCTTGCACACTTCGGATCATTTGTTCACACAAAAATGGACAAATATTCAATGACTCGCTAATGTATTTGTAGTCTATACAGCAATTTGTCGAGTGTCACACAGAAACCACATTTCAATTAATTGACCATAAGTTAAAAGCAGGTAAATGCTCAAAGAAAAGCAAGTAGATGTTGACAAAATAATGTCAAGTCACATGTTATAACATATAAATATTACTAGACCATTAAACTTGTCTAGATATGTTCAAATGTTTTAACCTTTTCCTCCTGGATAAAACTTCTGATAATCAAGTGGGAATTTATAGTAATATATATAATGTGTATGTAATAAATAATTCTGATATAATGATAATTGAACTTATGTGGTTTCAATTATTCATTTTTGTGAAAGGAAGGCAGTAGAAGATTCACAACTGATCAGTGACATCAAACATTAGAGTTACACCTACTGATGTGGAACCACCTACATGATGGACTGACTGGCAGATTCTGTGATTGCAAATCCACATTGGATGACAGTCAATCAGAAAGTTTTTCTTTACTCCTGTCCGACTGTCACAAGTGCTGCGGATTCCTTGAGAGCTGAAGTGCACAATGAAAACACAACCTATTATAAAACAAACAATGACTCATTGTTTTCTCTTTGTACTGGATGGGAGAGCTGGAACAAAAGTGTCTCTTCATGAGTTTCTTTACCTTGATAAAATAGCGGTGATCAGTGTCTCCTGGGAACATAATTGCCTTGAAGCGGCTGAATTGGAGACAGACCAGGGATATATGGAAGCATCGCTCAATCCATGCAGTGCTCAGAACGATGAATGACTGAGCATGTATATGAAACTCAGTCAAAGTCAAGGAGGTGTGGGTATGTGTGAACCTGCTATTTTTAAGTTATTTCAGTTGATTAACAGAGGTTTTATATTTGCCTTCCCTCTCCTTTTCCAACAACAGCAGATGGCTTTCCCCTGCAATTGATTGTGAGAAGCGGTTTGCCTCGTCTGTGAATCACTTTGTGGCTCATCACCCGCATTTTTCCCCCCTCTGAATAGGAGTGTAGAAAGTCAATTTATTTCCCCAAGATTGCAATTTCTCTTGTTTATAGTATGAAAATTAGTTTGTATCGAGATGAAAAGGAATCACATTCTAATTTGTTTGGGGCTTGCTTGAATGTGATAATGAGATTCTGTTGTACACCAGCAATTTTAATATATCTCCAGTGACGTTGATGGAAAAAGTCAGAACAATAAATACCAGAGCAAAACTCATGTCATTGCATCACATACAATCTCCCAGACTTCTTTGTTTCTCCTGGTGAAAACCTGGCCCACTTTTCATCACAAAATATTCATAAGGTGAGCAAAAGTATGTTTTTTTTCTGTCAGTTGCACATATTTAACCTTTGGGATCAGTATGTAACTAGAACCTTATGTCACAGCTGAATACTTAAAACAAGCTTTCTGAAATATTCCAGAATGTAACAGATGGTTTATAATTGGTCTTGACAACAATTAGAAAGAGCAGTATAGGTTGTATCCTATATCAAACAGCATATTGATGTAAGTGTTACCAAGGGGAAAGACTGTGCAATGTAAGTGTTATATTTACATGGATGCCAAATCTCAAAGTATTGGAGAATCAGAAATTAGAATGAAGAATTAAGTGGTGCGAGGCCAACATTTCCGGGGACTGAAAACTGCAATCTCTTAGAGACGTTACATAATACATGTAGCTTTATGAGAAAATGTAAATGAACATAGCAAAGCTACATTCTGAATGTTATGAGAAGTTGCAGCTTTTAAGACATTAAAAAAAGACTATCTGCCAGCAGTGATGCCAGTAATGCGTTACTCTAATCCCACCATTTTTTTCAGTAACGAGTAACCTAATGCATTAGTATTTCCAAACCAGTGATCAGATTAAAGTTACTTATTCAAGTCACTGTGCATTACTGTTATTTTTGTCATTTTCCTCGGGAGTGATATGCAACAAATCTAATGTCAGCATGAGGACAACTCACATGTAACACCAAGCAGCAACACAAACACAAACAACAATGGAGGGAGGAGAGAGATGCGTGTTTTCTAGCTGGAAATACAGTCATTAATTTGAGTTTGTGTCAGCTAAAGTTAAGAATATTAAGGTTCATTGTACACTGTGCTGGCTGTATTTTTTAAAGGAGTAATCAGTAATCAGATTACTTTTTCAAGGTAACTGAGGCTAAAGCGCCAATGTTTTGCACTCCTAGCGACACCCTTGCAATGCAGTGGAAGTTTTTTCAGTTTAAAATGGGACTTCCAGCTGTATTTAGCTTTCAGCCGTAAAAGTAGTCCTACACTTACATTTACATTTGCATTTAGGGCATTTAGCAGACACTTTTGTCCAAAGCGACTTACAAAATGTACATTTGTTACAAGAAAGGCACCACAACATATCACCATCGATAAAGTAAGTAATGAAAAAAAATCGAAACAATTTTCAAGCCCTCATCTGGGCAAAGTAGCTGCAATTTATCAAGGATACCTTAAGTACCTAAATGCTATGATTTAAGTGCTAATTCCTTCTTTTTTTAATCAAGTTTCCAAGGCCCTTTGCTATGGAATTAGATATGTGGCTTTACGAATAAAAAAGAACTGCAAGTATCTCATAGAAGCAAAAAAAGTAATCTCTAAAAAAAAAAAAAAAAAATACTGATGTGATCACAAAACTATTGCTCTTTTAATTTTTGATAGCATGTCTTTTTTGTTTTTTTGTTCTACAGACTCTGCATCTTTCTCAATGATCAGACTTTGGTTGGTTACACTGCCACCTTTCTCCTTTGTGCTCCCTGATTTTTTGTGAGCAATTCTGGCACAAATCTCTCGTGAGGGTGGGGTTTTCAGGTGTGTGTCCCCATTGTTTCAGTTATGTAAAGAATTTGTTTCCAAGTTCTACATTTTTATTTAGGGATTACTTTTTATTTTAGTGCTTCTTTGTGAATTATTTCCTCCCAAATTCTTACTTTTCATTTATATTGAATATGTTTTATATGATCAAATAGGCCCATATTTAATTCCATACTTAGTTGGAGTCTTTAAGACAGAGTTTGAGTTCCCTCTCTTTCTTCTCTTGACCAGCTAACTTTCTGCTGATTGTCTTTCCATCCCTACCACCCTACCCTACCACAGGTAAGTTAGAAACTTTCACCTTCATGTTGCCGATTGTTTTTGCATTTGCTTAGCTTGAATTTCTCTTTTGTCACAACACTATGATCTGTTGAGGTTTAGATACAAAGACCTCTTGGTTAGGGTTAGGAGAACTTCATGGTTTTAGCTAGAAATAACATTTTTGGTCACCACGCTCAAGGATTGAGGTCTAGCTGGTGGTGTGACTCGAATTGTGGCCGCCTCTTTGGTAGTCTTGTTGGCTTGTAATAACCAACACCTTTCCCTTCCCCCTCCTGCTGTGACAGGTGGCTAATCAGCATTTATTGTGAACGCAATATGTCAAGTTTGGCACTTGTGTCAACTGTGGACCACTGCTGAGGTTTGCAGAAATGTTAACTTCTAACATAATAGCATGGCAATCGGCATGCAAATCTGGCTCCTAGTGTCCAAAATGATCGAAAGGTTCAAGACATCCCCTTCTCTGATGAAAAAAAAAAAAAGGCTCCAGCCACATGCCTCAAGTTTATATTCTTTATTATGAGAATAGTGTAGCTGCTCTGTAGTGGTTTAGCAAAAGAGAGAGAGAGAGAGAGAGAGAGAGAGAGAGAAACAGAAAGTGACAGAGGAGCAGAGGAGGTTAGCTGTGAAGTGAAGAAGACAGTAAAACTCTTGTGTAATTTTTTCCCCCAACTGCTGGAAAGTAAAGGGGTTGTGGCACCACTGTGACAATCTACAATATGTTGAGGGGGTACATTCTGCAGTGCAAAGCCAAGTAAAGAATTCTGGAGGAAAAAGTGAACATAGTCAAAATGTCAAGCAAGGCTGGGGAGAACAAAGTGTATGTCTAGTCACAAGTGTTATTCATTGATGGATAAAGTGGTGGCATTAATGAAAGTTGGTTATCTGGTCAGTGGGGCAGAAAATATTTTCAGGCTTCCGCAGGTTGTGCATATTTTTGTGGTCAAGTGTGGAGCACACTTAAAGGCACAAAGCACTCTAATTTATTGATAACACTCTTCATAATTTATTAGAAAACGTATGGGACTACATTTATCAAGTGATGGTAATTCAGGTAATTTCAGTATTTTTTTTAACTTACTATAATAGTGGTTTGGTTAAATACTAACAATGTATCAAACAATGGTCTCTGAGGTTACTGTTCACTTTTTAGATATATAACCACAACAATCAAATGCTCCTGATGTTAACCAAGCATTTTAAAGGTGCAATAATGGATTCATTAGCCACTTGGGGGCAGGAGAAACAAGCTGTGAAAAACAACAGCTAGCATAGTAACTCACTGGATTATGTTAATATTGCAAAATTGTGAGAATAGATAGCTGACAGCAGTTGTCTGTTAACACTCCCAGCAGACACACTGCATAATCAGCCTTCATTTGCAGTCATGCCTCTGGTCAAGTATTTGCGAACACAGATCTGTTGTAATAAACCAATTTTTGGGGAGACTGGGTTGAAAAATTGTCAATGACAAGGTCCCTCACCTGTTTTTGTTTGAATGTTGTATTTCACTCACTCCTACACCACTTATATATTAGTGTTATACAGATGCTGCAAAATTAACAATTCACATTATGATGCCGTAGGCTTTCATTCTTTCTTATCAACTACTGTAAGTGTATGAAGCGTGTCTGTGCCATAGTCTGAAGTCACAGTCACAAACAAAGGATATTTCTTCATTGATGTTACTGCAGCTCACAAACGGTGGTCAGAAATGCACAGCAGTAATTCCTCTGTACTTTTGTAGTGCTCCAAGGCGAACAAGCAGGCATGCCGCCCAGATAATATTATTGTTGCACACGTTGAGTTTTCAAGGTGCTATTGCGAAGGTCTCTCTAACACCAGTGTGAAAACTTATTCATTAGGAGGCACAGTGAGGCAAGGTTACAGAAACTTGAAAAAAGCTTTGTGAGCGCCGTGTGGAAATAGTTTGTCTGTGGGGTCTGGCCAGTGTTCGGCTGTCTCCTTCACTCCACTAGGAAACCGATGAAGTGCTGAAGTGATCATGAGAGCACTTTGAAGATGTGGTAGAAGTTTAGTAAGTTTTATACTTCACAAACTCTCAGTCTCTCTCAAACTCTCTGAAAGGGTTCTCATCTTTTTTTTACTTGTGTAAGCTAGCTACATGTGACAATAGGAACTCACACAGCGGTTTGAGTGTCGCAGTCCACTCTCTGCAGCCCTTCGAGGCTGCACTCAGGCACAATCGTGCTTTGGGCAACATTCAAACATAAGCCTGCTGACAGGCTCACAGTGATGATGAAGTTAACATGTCGGCATGCTAATATCTGCTACTTAGCACTAAGCACGGGGAAGAGGTGAGAACATGCGGAATGTCATTAGTTTTTCAGGTATTTGGTCATTTACCAAATCATCATTTAAAAATGTGTCCTTTTAATGGTGCCGATGTGGCAATTCGTATCCTGTTGTGGACTTGAAGGGGAATGATGACAGACTCATGTTTGACACCATCAACGTCGAGATAATCTTTGCATGTTTCTGTCCTGCAACAGTCTATTAAATTGTCATTAAAAATGGTTTGCTTGCAGCTTGAATGCATGCTCTGGTCCAGGCTCTGGGGTTAAAAACCACTGTTCTATGACACATTTAATCAAATTGACTAGTCTACTTAACAGCAAAACTCAAGACAAAGCATCTAAAGTCTCACTCACCCACTTGGTCTCAGTTAGACCCCAAATCAAACTGAGGTTCATTCACAGATGACACACAAGTTCAGTGCTTCACAGTGCTGACCTGCAAACTATCTGTATAACTGCAGTTGTCGATATGGCCAGCCCTCTTGTGATTTTCACCGCTTTTAATACGTTTTCATTCCCAAGCTGATCACCATGTCAGTGTTGCTGATGTTTATTTAGTGAGACAATACAACAAAAAAAAAAAACAACAAACATGGTGTTTTACTATATTTACAAAAAAATGTGAATTTAGCTGTGTATTTTTTTTTTTCTAAAATAAGGTCCAGGGAGGACAAATAGGACAAAGTACGACAAATTTGTCTTTTTAATCCACTGTGTGAACTCACTGTTCCATCAGCGACTGAGCTGAGCTAATGAGGTACCGACTTGTTTTATTAAACAACAGTGTGCAAACAGTGTTTCCCACTGGTTGAGGATTTTCTTGTGGTGGAAATGGCAGGTGGCACGGCTTGTGATTGGGTGTTGTGTGACAATATAGTGCGTGAAAGAAAAGTCCAATAATAATAATAATAATAATAATAATAATAATAATAATAATAATAATAATAACTCCATAGAAGGTGCTGGCTGTGCAGTTTGTGGTGTTAGGTAAGCAGTCCTTGGCACTGGAATCTTTAATTCAGGAATCTAGTAGTCTTTTTCTGTGATGGCAGACTTTTAAACTAAATAACACCTGTAAAGTGTATTGTTTCTTAGTGCATAAGTCAACCTACCTTAAATTGGACAACTTTGGCTGTCAAGGTCTGTTGGCCTGCCTGCATTATGAAATGACAGTTGCCTGAATTGATTGTCCTGAAAGGCAAAACAGAGGAACAAAGGCCAAATCCTTCCCTGAATCAGCTACTAATTAAAACCCAGCAAAATGTATTACATTAAAAGTCTGCTGGCTCACAGTTTCTTCACAGACACAACCACCATTAGATATAGATTCACATTACAGCTAATGTTATTTTATGAACTTGTGAGTTGTTCTCTCCAGCTGTTAATGGTCAGTATCCAGGGTGGCAAAGAACTTAAAGCGTACATGGCTGTAAATTAGTATGCACTTTAAAAGGCAAGGTGAGAAACTTGTATTTCGTTAAAATAGTCTCAGAATCAATGTGGCCAAGCTGATTAGGTGACATACTTAATTACCCACATCAGGAAACACTGTGGAGACCTGGAGCCTTTTGTAAATGTACCTGGTTGCTTAAAGAGTCATGCTTTGAAAAACATTACATTCAGTCTGTGGCTGTGATTTCCCAGATCCAGTTGCAGTCAAATGTTTTAGTGACTGTCATGAGAGTTATACCACTACACCAAATAATTTCACATTTCAAAGTTATCAGGGAGCAGAGTTGTCAAATATCCTTTTTGAATCCAGTATTTGTAATTACTCATACTTTGAAAAACTTCTGCAAGTGACAGATTGCTCCCCCGTGAGTTTGCTATCAATCAATTTAAATAATTGCTTTGGCTTTGACCAATAAGTAGCAAATGAGATATGAGGACTTGTGTCAATCTAATAACTTTATTTAAAAAGGGTCCTCTGTCAGAGTCACCCCAGGTGGTGTTTTAACAGACGCGTTCTTGTGTGAAAGTAGGACACAATGAACAAAGGCAAGACAAGCTGCATCTCTGACCCACCAAATTTATTTTCATATTCCCAACCTGGCAGAATCAAAGATTCTTCAGAGGAACACGAGGAAATTAAAGAAATACAGACACAAGTCGAAGCAAAAATATGCCTGTGCGAATGTTCAAAGCCGTGACTGAGATAGTTTCCTCGCTCCCCCACCTTCCTCATTTTTCATCTTATCAAAGCAAGTAAAATAACTAATTGATTGTTTCATGACACTGAACCGAACCCTGGAGCCATTTGCATAGCGCAACGGGGCGACTCAGCAGCGGTTCAGTCTGGATTATTGATACGCTTCAGTCGATTCAGGGTTACGTTCCACCATCAACATCAGCGAAACCAGGGTTGAAGTGGGAGAGAGCAGCTGGGTGTGTACGCTAGATAGCGATTATATAATTGAGGCCACACAATCATTAAACATGGAACAGTTCCAGCATTTCAATAACTCCAATTTATCCAATATCCTTTGCGGTAAAGGGCTGAACCACAGACGTGCAATGCAGTTTTTCAGAGTTATTAAAATTCTGAACACCTTTTAATTTACCTCTAGAAAAAAAGGGGCGGTAGATATAAACTTGACTAATAAGCTCACTAATATTAACATCATACTGGCTGTGACTTTCGTACACAAATAAATGTGTTTGTGTCCACCCCTTAATTCCTAAGAATTCCGGTACCAATAAGCTGTTCAGCCCGGTTTTATATGATATTATCTATATCATATCATGTTTTATAAGTGAATAGTTCTAACTACAGGTGTGAATTCCCCCAAGACACACCGAGGAGGTGCTCTGGGCCGCATGTGACCAGAATGTATTAGCAGTGTGTGCACATGTCCTGAGCCACACTGAAGGACTCCCTTAAAAAAACTGCACAGTTCTTAGAGTTGTAGCAGCAAGACAAGCTTAAAACACTTTGCAAATTTTAAATGATTTGTGCCTTCTGGTAAATTCAGTCAGTTGTCTCTTTCCTTGAAAAAGCGTAATGCTGTACCAGCCTGTCTGCATCTGGGTTTGAAACCCATCTTACCTGCCAACATTTAACAGCTGTATCCGCCCACTGTTTATAATCATATGGATGCAGTTATTATGTGCTCTCATTGAGATCCTGACCCACCATAGATCCTGGAAAGTGACCCGTTTTGCTCTTAAATAATTACATAATTACATAATGCCATTAGTAAATAGAAGAGAGTGAGTCTTGCTCTCACTCTCAGAGAGGGATGCTGTGTTCTGGGAAAGTTCACTGAAGTCTCAGGGCTGACTGACGCTATGATTTTTTCCGAATTGCTTGACACAGGGACTACAACAGCACAATAGTGGAAGATGACAAAAACATGGTGAGTGTAAGTTTTTTTTTTTCCCTCTAAATCACTCTATTTCATGAGTGAAGGATCTGTTTAGCTGTCAGATTGTGAACACCATCAGTCAGATACACCCCTGTTCTGCGCCGCCGTCTTTTCCATTCACACAGATGCCAGCGCCCCTCTGATGCTACCTCCGGTGGCAGATTAGAGCCGGAGCGAAGCTGTCTCCGATCTCTGCATCTGAGACTTTCACACAGACAGCGAGGTGGAGTGTCAGCGCATGATTCCCGCACTGAAAGGGCAGTCATTCACAATTTTCAAATGTAGTGAAGTATAAGTTCCACAAATGTAATATATTAACTTCTTTCTGTGTATGTGTCAGTTTGTCCCAGTGATGTAGATGTCTGCATATAGAGCCTGAAATCAAGTGGCTATGATTGAAACATACAAAACCTCAGTCGTGCTGATATGAACTGCAGAGCCAGTGGAAGACTCTCTTCTTATCGCTATCAGAGAGCCTTTTTTGTATTACACATGGTAAGCTCATTCCATTGTTATGTAAAAATGCGCATACATAAAAATGAGGAGTGGGGACCTATTTTGAACTTAGCCACTCCAGTGCTACTTAACTCTATGACTCTGTTGTTGAAGCAAGAATAACTGTTCTGCACATCTGGAGCAACAAAGACAGGTATTTCTTGTTATATTTTCTGTTGAACGGTGAGAGACTGTGGCTCAGACTGAGTTGAGTGCTTTTCAGAGGCATTGTATTCCTGTCTTGTTGTTTCTTGGTAATAGATTATAAAGTGAAGGATGGAGGTGGTTGTTTTGGGCCTGAAAGTAAAGCTCGATGGCCGAGTAATTGGTGTAATTAAAGAAGGTCAAGACATTAGCCCGTGGTACTAAAGCACATCACTGAATCCAGGGAGGAAGTTGGGCATGTAGCCATTCGTGCATTCTCCATTGTTAAAGCCTTACTCCCGGCTCAGTGATTTCCTTAGGTATATGAGGTCATTTTGGGTGTAGGAGTGTATGGAGAATGAAGGCATGATGGTATGTATCAGAGACGGTGAAAGTCTTATCTCAGCTACAGGTAGATGTAGACCCCACCATAATGATAGCCTCATAGCCTGCTTTCACTTTGTCAGCTTTGGATAAAGAAAATGTCAGGTGCTAAAGAGTTTTCAGGCCACTACACACAGCACAACGGAGATTAATCTCTTCTGTGTGATAGAAGGTGTATGCAGGTGTGCGGAAATGCAAAAATGCAGTAATTCTAGAAATGCATTTTGTGAGAAACTCTTCTCAGATGGAGTGACTGTCAACGAATACGTGATTTTACAGAGACAATGTACATGCTAGAATAACCTCGGAGCAATCATAGCCAAGCGAACAGTGAATGGGCTGATTATTTTTCTGCATACCGTACATGCCTCATGTTTCATAGAGCACTCTTTCACACAGAAGTTTGTATTGCTTCAGTAGTGAAGGTGAACACACATTGGCAGGCAACACGGATCGTAGCATCTAGTCAGGCAACACAACAGGTGCATCATAGAGTCACACAGCTTATGGGGGATGAGCTGGGAGCTCCATACATGCTACATAAATGCTGCCGTAGATTATTAGTCCAAAATATCTCTTATCAATATGAGATATCGAATGCTAAAATTAATATTATGTAGTGCCTGGTACTAAGACTACCTTTAAAAGTGCCTGACAATACCACCTCCTGCTAAGGGGCAGGAGGAACCCTTAAACCATTAATATCTACAATAGAATTTGTGACTCACTCTGACTTCCCCGAACAGGAACAATTTACCAGAGGCATATCCTGTGCAAAAGTTTAAGTTGGCTTTATTACAATATATAGATACAGTTTCACTAAAATATAGGCATGAGGCAATATAAACAAAACAACAATCATTGGATGGTTAAAATCAATCATTTATCGCAATGAAATACATGCAGTGTCACATCCAAGTATTGCAGACCGAGCCTTTCACAGAGTCAAGCTGTAGGTACAAGAGAGAACAGAAACATTAAATGATATCACCATCCAAATGACCTCTACTCAGTACATCATGTATAATAGAAAAAAAATATACATTAATTGCCTCAAACCTACAAATCAAATAAACAACAACAGAAAAAGTAAATTAACAGGAGAGAACAGTGGCTGGCCTGGTCCTTTCAAGAAAACACAAAATGCATTAGTTGCCAGCCCAAAGTTCAAGATATTGCACGTATGTAAAACACTAAAAAGGTAATAAACATACAAGCCTTCTGTGCAAAGGTACAAAAACTCTCACAGTTAAATATTGCAGGAGCAGAGGCAATAAGAATAAAAATGTGCAATATGTAAGAACTGGCCACCTCTCAAATTCATACTCAAAACAAATGATGGCCATTGAAGCTAAACTCTTGCCAAAATGCAACCTAGGCTTTATCTGTGAATGTACCCGAGTCAAACCTTCATGTAAAAGCATAATTATGACGAAAGGGGCACTTTTAAAATTGACTGTATTTTTGTTTTTCAGGTCAAACCCATTCAAAATCGCTATTTTTAAAACACTAAGAAGGCTCGACAAGTTTGCTCGTAGTATCACCAGGGTCTCTACACATGAACACGAGCATAGACAACATAATGTCAAATTTTCTATTTTTTCACATTACGTTTAAAATTTGAGTTGACTTCTGAATGTTTTCAACTGAAAGTCTTACAAAGGAAACTTGAGGAAACTTTCAGAAGTAAAACACCCGTGTCAAGTTCTCGTCAACTTTTACAGCGACAGAGAGCATCCTGACTGGAAACATTACAAACCTAGCACAGTGAGGCTCTAGAGGTCTAGAAGTGTGTGTGTGTGTGTGTGTGTGTGTGTGTGTGTGTGTGTGTGTGTGTGTGTGTGTGTGTGTGTGTGTGTGTGTGTGTGTGTGTGTGTGTTTGTGAGTAGTTTTGGAAATTAAAACAGAAATGTCATGATGCAGTCTTGTATTGCATAATGAAACATTTAACAATAAAACATAAAACCCTGCTGAACAATAGCAAATGACTCACAAGTTTGTCCTGATGAGGAACAGAAGGCAAAAAGCGCCACAGCTCTCCAAAACGTCAGCAGGGTTAAATGCATTGGTGCAATGCAAACTCTATAATGTTCACAGAGAACTTAAGGACTGTGACAGTTTGTGTGTTTGTGCTGAACCCTGCACACACGGAGGTCACAGTCTGTCACGCAAAGCCTAATGAAGACTAAATATAGTATGTAGATTAGCTCACACAGGTGCGAGTCCACCCAGACACTTTAAGCTGTGTGCTGTTTATAATGTGATAAGGTTACCACAACAAGCTGATTGGTGTGCGAGTCAGTGAGAGCAAATGTAACGCTGGAACAATTTAGGTTCTTGGTCAGACAGTGGAGACATGGTTGTGTCTGTTTTGTTGTGCTGGGGTGGCTGTATGTGTTCATTGTGAGGCTACTTGCTGGGCTGCAGCTGTGGCTGGCTGTATGCCCACAGCTGTTTCCACAAGCACCATGCCCCTCCTCTGAGGTTTGAGGTGATGGCATGATTTTTCTATCGAATGGAGTCAAGAATTTGGTGACAGTCATTAATTTCCAAGGCCTGCGAGCTGAGGCCCCAGCTCCACTCCCGCGTCTCTCCTCTTTATTTTTCTTTCTTTTGTGAAAGTGTCCCCGAGGCAAGTCCACCTTGACCTGCTGTTCTCCTGTGAAAACAAGAATAAAAAAGGCTCACCTAAGGCTGATGTGGTGAAGGTAGTACCCAGTTCTTTTCAGCAAATAATAGTATTCTTAGAAGTAATCTGCTAAAAGGAAAGGTATACCTCTCAAAGGTTTAAATTGGAAAAAGTAAAACAAAGTATCCAATGCTCAATGTAACTTTTATGTAAGTGTTACAAGTAAAAGTCTCTATTGGATGGAGTTCTTAATCCAGTACACTGTCTGTTAAAGTACTCACTGGTGACCTTAATCTGCTGAAATACAATATGAAACACAACTGGACTGGAC
Source organism: Sparidentex hasta (assembly GCA_030272975.1). NCBI lineage: Eukaryota > Metazoa > Chordata > Actinopteri > Spariformes > Sparidae > Sparidentex > Sparidentex hasta. Next base: position 24,772 of record JARJLU010014450.1, read on the forward strand.
AACTTTTATCAAAATTGCCCCAAATCACGATCACGTTTCTTTACAACCTGTAGAGTGAATGACATCCTCTGTCTTTAGACCGTTGAAGTAAGGAAGAACTCCCCATGATCTGCAGCCTTTTCATTTCACAAAGTTAACAGCATGAATGAATGAATGAATTAAATCCCAGTCCAGCAGTGACAATAGGCACAAATTTCTGAGGTACAGAACACACTGGGTTTTAATAAGTAAGTGTGTGTGTGTTGGTGAGCTGATCTTGCTTGTTGCTATGGATCATCAATTCCCCTTGCCTCTAAAACATATGTACACATGTCTCAAAGTTACAGTGAATTTACACACATTTCGACATCAAGTATTTCTTTTTATAAATCCCAGTTTATGCCAAGAAAGTGGCGTACGCACATTTCAAGTCACTCTTTGTGCACACGCAAGGTTTATGAATGAGGCTCCTGCTGTATAAATTAAATGGCACAACAGTCAAGCATTTGAATTTGCTTTTGAGGAAGAGAAACTTTTGTTCTACCTATTAGATTGATACAATGTGTGAGGCATGTCATCTGTCCCGATCGTACTGTTTATTCCTTTGTTTTTTGGTAAAAGGTGGAATATGTAATGTGTTCTTAAAGCTTTTTATTCTTGATTCAATTTCTCAATCAAATTAACATTCAAGTAATTCTTGAGTACATACAAATGTGCAGTATTGAATTTCAAATAGAGCTCGTAGAGCTGTATACACCGGCCACAGCTATGTGTACATAGCTTTGGCCGGTGATTTGTACACAACCGCAGGACAGAAATATCAGAAATCTAAGGTCCCTGTACTGTCTCATCATAAACCAAATTCCCTGTGTCTTCTCGTCTTGCCAACATAGTGGTGGCACGCGTAACAATATAGCACAGATGGGGCTCTCACAGCATTAGATCCTTTTCTTGGCTTTGATCCGGTGGGATCTTAATACCATGCTGTCCCGCTGAAACAAACAGGAAACGTTTCTTTACCTGGTTGTTTAGAAAAAAAAATAAAGCTAAAGAAGGCAGAGCAGCTTTATGTACTTATATCATGGGTTGGGGTTAGCGTTGGGTAAATATTATTTAGGTTAAAATACATTCAAAATGTGTTGTGTTTATGTGCCTGACAAAAGGAAAACCCTCCTGAAATCTAATCTTTAACAGGTAACTGGTCGTTTATTTCCCTCTAGTTGCTGTTATTTCTTAAATGGATAAAATATCAATGCTAACCCTAACCCTAACCCCAAAACATGACTTCAGTCATTCAATCTCTAATGGGGTTAAGAAAGCAGATAGAGAAGGTACCAGGCTGCCAGCCTGACTGAATCTCCTGTCAGTCTTCATTTTCCCAAGAGATTTCTTGTCTGGTGGCAGGCAAAATAGCACAGTGGCAGCAAAGTTTACAGCAAAACAAACTTAATGCACATGGTGCATATTTCTGTATTGTTTAAGATTGATTAGTAGCAGAAAACTACATCACGCTTGTTACTGTTAAACACAAATAAACCCAAACCCAAAACACAACAGACAGGCAGGTTGAAACCAGAAAGAGGGCTTTGATATTAACATAATAGTGCAAAGTCCAAAGCTCAAACAATATGTAATCCAAAAGTCAAAATGCATGTTTGTGTAAAAAAAACACAGGAGGAGGGCAAATCGAAGAATTGAAAGAAAAACTAAAAAGGTACAAACCAAAGAACAGGAGGAACAGGAGTGGTGCAGGAATACAGAGCAGGAGATGCATTCAAAACTAATGAGTAAAAGGGAAACACAAGCTTGAATAAACAGGCCTAATCAACAAATTGGTGGAAAAAGACAAGGGGAGGAAATGAAAAGCCAACCATGACACATGAGGAGAACAATGGGAACATACCTTTTTGACAGAAAACATTCATTCACATACAATGACTGATTTACCATGACTGAGAAGAAGAATGACATAAACACCCCAAAAACTCAAAAAATAATGGAACTGCCCTTTAACATGGTGGGATAGTGCTTTTGGATTTTCATGAATATCTCAGAATATCTCAGTGAATAATGCATGGATCTGCAAAATCTGGCTGTTATCTATGAGCGAGTGTGATTTGATGTGGATAATAGCAATCCGCATCAAACATGTTATATATTATACTGGGATAGTCTTGATTGAATTAAAGAGCGCTGTCAGGCCATGGTGGAGGTACAGTATGGGCTCTACTGAATGCCATTCTCGATTTTGTTTTGAAAACATAACTGCTATTGTAGTTCAGCAAGGACCACACAGTTACAATTACTAAAAAAAGTGCATGCATGTATTCTGATAGAAATGTCATGTTATTATTGCACGGGCTACCTACAAATGGATGCATGACAAGACTGGCTTCAGAGAGCAACTGCAGGTGACAGCGGAGGAGAGGGGGAGAAAGGAGAAAAAGGGTCTGCCCTCATTGGCTGTAGCTCCTTCTGGCTCCCTTGATCTGTCAGCAACTCAACCAGAAATGTAGCCTGCTAGATATCCGGCGGGTATCAGCAGGCAGTCTGTGAGCTCATGGATCACGTCGCTGAACATTGTTGTTCATGAGGTGCCAATCTGAATTTGAACAGGGGGCTATTTGTTGGCGATCTCCAATAAAATGGCTGCTTTTAAAAGGAGCACACTTACAGAACAAGACTGAACAAAGGATCATAATTATACTTCTGGCTGCAAAAGGGTGTAAAATGTCCATCCAAGAGGTGCACATTTTTCTTTCACTTTCTTGAACACGAGCCACCGATCCTTCTATTCCCCGATGTTCTCTCTGGTAACACCAGTCGGTCCTCGCTGATTAGAGGTCCTCAAATGATAGCGCAGGTGATTTAGACTGCAGGTGGCCATAATACAAAGAACAATCTACATCCTGCTGGAACAAATGGACAAATGTGAAATCTAGAGCTCCCCTACAATGTCCCCTCATTACACATATTGTGTAGGCTTAATGAGCTCAGACGTCACAGAGCAGGCTCAGGAGTTAGCCTCTGATTTTTATTCACTGATCAGTGCTCACTCTGCACATGAATGGAAATGATTGTACTTACATTTCACTGTGAAATTATTTCTAGGTCCTGTTTTACTGAACACAAGAGGAAAGACAGCCTTGTATGGATGGCATCGCCTTCCTCATTTTAATTATAAAAAAGGCTGAGCTGCACACGCTGTTCATGCAATATTTGCACACAGGCACATGTGCACCCATGTGAACGCATATCTAACATGTGTACAGGCACTTTGTTTAAAGCTTGGTCGCTGGAATGTTCCTGAAACTGTCTTGTGATGTAAATAATATACTCAGTGCAAAAAATTGAAAATAAAAACATTTGAAAAGCTTTCCAACCATGGCAAGATCAGGCGCGGATCCAGCTAGAAGCAGGGAACAGTTTCCGCTTTTCCAAAACGGTGGTAAAGTAAAGTACCTCCAAGTTCACTCACCTGGGAAAAAGTGCACTCCTGCGAAGGATTGAGAAGAATTGCATGAGTAAACTTTAACCCCACGATTAATTAAAACTGTTTTCCTCCGTAACCTTTAATTAACCTGTCACATGAAAAACAGGTTCATCATTATCTTGGGCCCCAGTGCTCCTGAGAATAGTTCCTAGAATGAAAATCTGTCATAGGAAACATATGCTGTATTGTTATGGACAAACATATTTCAGGTTATATGTTTTTTAAGCATATTCAGTGGTCTTTACCCATTGTTATTGGTTAACAATAACAACATTATTGACTGTGTTCTAGCTACTGTCATATCCTCTCTGGAAATTTGGCCATTTAATGACCAAGATGACATATTTTATACTAAATTTCTTAAACACAATGTATACATAAGTCCCTTACACCCATGCATTGTAACTCTGGGTGTACCTGGTTTACCAGATAGAGCTGAATGTGTGAACACCAATGTCTTCATTATCTGCCCTGTACTTCACCCTGCCTGCTCCCTAGTCCTAAATCCACATGAGCCAAGTTTGGGAATAGAGCAGAGTGAAAACACAGCCAGTGAGTGTGAGTGATGACGATGTGTAATCTCCTGCTTTAGAGCCTGTTTAATCAGCTGTAACACATACTCAAACTTACACCAGGTCATGCGAAAATGGTGTTTAAACTGCTTATCATCAAAGATCTACAGAACATCCGCCTAGAATATTTCCCTGCTCGATTTCTTGCTTCCATATTGCCCATTTACACTGGGTACTTCAAAAAACATGCAGCATTTATATCAATGCAAAAACAGTCATCAGTACGGAGCAGTCTGTAGCCTCCTGCCCAGGCGCTGTCCCTCGCCCAAACCATATGGTGTATTTCCAACATGTGTGAATGTGTCTCACATGAAAATCTCCTGTTGTGTGCTGCATGTGTGAAGAAGTCAATGTGGACGGCATCCTGATCTGATTGTCTGAATATTCCCCAGACTTCATATGTGAAAGGGACTACACAGGCAGAATCAATGACGTTGCGCTAACAACAGTCACTTCTAAGTGGACAGCTGGCAGTTTGCTGTCTGGGGAGGGAACTCAGTACTGCTTTGGAGGTTCTCTCCCCAGACAGTTTAACAACCATTCACAACTAGGCTCACCTGGCCCTAGCAACCCATGAGGAGGTTGTTTGGGTCAATGACCCACAAGTGGCCCTATCGACTCTGAAACTCAAAACTCAGAGTCCAGAGCTGAAGCGTCCTCAAGAAACTGAAAAATGATCCATTACCTACAATACAGAACTTAAAACTGGCATGACCTGGATGACTGAGAACCTTCATCAACACAGTTAGATGTGACTAAAAACAGATTTATTGTATTGGTGTCTCAGGACCCAATGAAGTCCAGTGTTGAATTTGATGCAATTTGCAACATGCAACAATCATTCATTTATACATTTTTCAAATAAACATTTTAAACAAAGTGAACACTGCTCTGCCTTTATGGCTCTGCAGACTGAAGCTGGGCTTCACATGATCCCTCTCATGTGATCTCATGGGGAGGCAGATGGAGAATAGACAGTAGTATACCAGCTACTGTTACTCTCAACAGTTGTTTACCATTGCTTGGCAGCGCTGTCAGCTGCTGCATGACGCCTCTGTCATTTGTTGTTATAGTCCGACTCTGTACCACTGTAATCATCAATCAGAATTTTATTTGTTTGACAGATTAGTCTTTGATCAGTTGAGAAGTCTTCAGACTGGATCTGTAAACCCCTTCCAATACCAGATAATCTGTGCTGAACAGCTGGTTTCCAACTGGTTGGAATCTACGTCTTTGTCACTCCATTCCTGCTATTGAAGACCTGTTTAAATGCAGCCAGTCAACTTAAAATGATGGAACTTCTACTTTTTAGTATTCAAAAGTCAAACTGGAATCTTTGCTTAACCCCTAACTGAAACAACACTGGTTCACAGTTTGGTTCCCAGTTTGAGGGTACTTCCTTTTCAAATAAGGCAAAGGAAGAATCAACATTGTAGCAGATTGGGCTGCAGTATATTCTGCTTCAGTGTCAGTGAGTCCGTGTGTTGGCTCGTTGATTGGCAGCCAATCATTGTATACAGGCAACCTATAAAGAACCTATGGTGTCCCCCTCTGTTGCCGAAACCACGCGTCATTTTGACGTCCGCGGCGGCAGGTATGATAGCGGTGGTTGTACGGGTTGTGCCAGCAGCGATCTGTGTTAGCATGTCTAAACTAGACATGTATGATTTTCTAGATGCGTGTCTTGGACCCTCTTCCCTTCCTCAGACCTGCCGCTCTCCCCAATCAATGCCGGTAGATTGATCTATGCCGTGCGCTAAAACCTTATGTGTGGTGTTGAAGCTAACTGGCTGTGTTTCATTTTAGGAATTGGCTCATCTGACAGACTAAGCTCGATAGATGCTTGTCTGCTCCCTGCCCCGAGCTCATAGACACGGCCAAATCTGGACGGAGTGTCGGTGCATCTGTGTCTCTAGTATTCGGCAGCTAACGACGGAGCAGCTATTCTGGTGCATCTTTCCGTACGCTGCTGCTTTGCCTACCCTTGTTTCACCTACAGTTGTTTTTAGTCACAGTGGCTTTTGCTTACAATCTCCATTTATTTCAGTGTGGGCCATTTAAGTATCGTGTGTGCGATCAGTGGGGCTTAATTCTTCATTTTTTTTATTGATAATTGCCAGCTGGCTTGCTGCCACTATTATTGTAGTTGATTCTGTTTATTTCTTTTATCCTATTTTTTTTGTTTAATTTCTTATTTTCTCGTACCTGACTGCTTAGTCCCAACTGATAACCTGTTTTGGTTGTGTTATAACATTAATGGTATCTTATTTTCTTGTTTATTTGTACGAGTGATGTCTCACTAATTGTTGTGTTTGTTCCCTTTCGGTGCAGAAGCTGATAGCGATCACTGGTGTAATCCTCCAAGTGTGTGTGTGTGTGTGTGTGTGTGTGTGTGGAGGTGTGTGCACGTGTGACTGGGGCAAATTTCTCCCTTGAATACCTCACTCCCGGTGACCCATCCTCCCACTGGTAAGCCTCAGCTTCTGCCATTCCTTTTCCCCTCCCTCCATAATTGTCTTTGTTGTGTTATTGGCCTTTTAATAGTATGGTGTAAAATAAATGTCTGTTTTAGTCTATGGTACAAGTATTATTCCTTGGGTAAAATCCCAAGGTGGCGTTGTTGGCTCCTCATTTATACCAGTTTGCTGGTCAACCTCATAACCGCCGGCCACAACATTTTAAAAAAAAAGTCTTCTGCTGGTGCACTTGTGTGGTCCCCAGCACATTATGGACCCAGTTGGCCAGCAGTGTACTGGGGTCTTTTTCATTCAAAATTATGTCCTGACTACAGCAGCAGTAGCAGCAGCAGCAGCAGCAGCAAGACCCTTACCTGATAAAACCCTGGTGTTGGAATTATTGTCTTTTTGAAGCTAATAATGTTTGACTTTTAATTTTGGCACAGTTGCATTAGATCTGTGCCATGTTCTCTAATTTTATCAGATTTTGTGTGCCATGCAAAAAAGTTGGAAAAGAAAGAAAAATAATAAATTAGTGCAACAACAGCACGATCCCAGGCCTACTGGCTGACACTTCTGTTAAATTGTGTGGGAGAAAATTACATTTCCTGACTTCCTGAAGTGAAATAACAGACCTCCCATCCTCGCTAGGCTGAGGTGTTAATACCTCCTACTGCCTGAGAACACTGCTCTTGCCTCCAACTTGTAATGAGATCCGCTATCTGAAATATGTGTAATCACTATGAAAGCTGATGAGATATCACATTAAAGACATTTTGAAAATTAGGCTAATATTGACAATGAAATTCAGCCTCTGTGCACTGGAGCAACTGCAGGCTTAGAGACACAGATATCGCTGCAGTGTCTCTCCCTGCACCTTCCCACCTGACTGGTCTCCTCCAGACGACAACACAGCCACCACACAAAACGCTCCGAAGCTCAGCATCTCGTCCTTTGAAGCGTCTGAATCATTTACTGCTTTCTTCAGATGTGGCAGCAGTGTAATGTCTGTTAATAACATCTCTCACACACGGCGGCTTATCTCCTTTGAAATGGTCCAGAGCATAGATGACTCACACGATTCCTTATTCTTCAGTGTTATTTTTCGGAGCCATCTTTTCCCCCAGATGCGTTCACTGCCTGAGATGCCTGCTATTTTGTGATAGACCTCTGCTGCTGTCTGAGGGAAAGGTATGCACATATTTGGTGTACAATCATAGCTTACACAGTAAATCACTCCATAATATATGGCTTATCTATTCATGTAGCCTATAAACTTTACAGCAATAAAAATAGATTAAGTTTGTTGGAATACTTTAATAGAATAAGTATCAGATTAAGGGTTTACAATGCATGATTAAATGTTGGCAAATTTCACTAAAACTCTTGATTTGTAATTGTTTTCAGGAAGAAAACATCATGTTAATATTACAAAAAAAAGGAATATAGGAATTTCCCCCAAAGTTACTTATCTGCCAGTGAAGGGCAACACTTGCAGCAACAAAGCAGATTTGCTTTGAAATATTTGCAGCTATTATTCTCATATTCTCAGCAATTATGCTCATATCAGATCATTCTTTTTAAATGCATAATGCCAATCCTTTAAATTAGCCAGTCATTCTATGAGAGTGTTTTCATCAGTCTGCACTCCAAAACATCAGCGTCATTAGTTTTGGCATTTCATTATTATTTTATTGAACCCAACATAAAGGTCAAGATCAAGATAATAATGCTAATCAGTTTAACACCGATCAAATCTACTGATTACAAACAGCTTTATAGAGGGCAACCTATGATCCATATGAGATTTTGAGCTTTGAACTAGTGATTAAAAACACCCTGCATTCACAGAGTCAACGTGTAACCTTTACCTATCGACTTGTGGACCTGACAGAATCGCAGCCATGCAGCGAATGGAAAATAGCACGGATGAATGGGTTTCGGCTGATAAATTAATGACAAACGAACTAATTAAAATCTCTGTGCTTAAACCAAATCCTGACATCAACCACCACAACAGAGGGGAGGCTGTAGAAAGTCACATTTCGGCAGGACTTAGACTAATTGGAAGAGATGGATGTTAGCGGAGCTTAAAGGAGTCGCTTCTGAAGGCATGAAAGTAAATACCAAGACAAAATGACTCCCATGACTGCACTAAGTCTTTCTATTTAATACTTATCGCCCGGGCCCTACTTATTACCACGACTGTGTTTGTCTCGTCTCACATATCAGTTTAGTTGACTTTTATGCTAGTTAAACTTTGTTGCAAAATCGGTTCATATAATTCCTTTAGAATGGGATTAGGGCCTCTGTCTTCATCTCGTTCTTTGCACTGCTCGTTGGAATCAGTCTCATTTACAAATACCTCATCTGGTGATCCTTCGGATTAAATGATACAAGGCCGCAAAGACAGTTGTTTATTTGTATTCATCTCGCACCGTGCGCGTAATAAAAAGCAACACAAACAAGCATGTGTGTGCATTTTAGGATTCTTCAAATGAATTCAGTGAGCTTTTAAAAAGCCCTTTGTATCCAGCTTCAGGCACAACAGTCAATACACACTGCTTACCATTTAATGGCCCGCCTCTTAGGGAAATACAAAGCTGCAAGCTGCGGCCTTCTTCTTCATTTGCTGTTTTTTTCATTATCCATTTGTGCTCTGTTTTTCTTCATTAGCTGACTAGAAACTTTTAGCGTAATATTTTTGAAATTAAACTTCAAGCTTTTTAATACCAAGAGGGAGGGCCTAGACAATTATCCCTGCGTGGCCGTCCTCTTTACCAAATAGAATGTACAATGAACAATTGCATCTACAACTGCACTTCATTTTCTCCATTTAATTGTAGTCCATTACATTAGTGGGGTTATAACATTAAAAGGGTGTTTTTTTTTTTGTTTTTTTTTTTCTTTTCTTGCCATATTCCATTCAATTGGAACTGCTTACTGAGTGCCACCGAGCTGAGCAGCTGATTTACGAACTGAGTAGTGAACTCTTTTGTGTGTGTGTGCGTTTGTCATGACAGTGTTTGAAGCAACACCTGTTCAAAAACAAGAGATATCCTGCAGCACGACACTGCAGAAAGGCTGCATGATCACGGAAATCTAATTTATGTGTGTACCTGCAGATCCTCCCATGTTGCGTCTCTCAAAGTCACTCTCTCCTCAGAACCCACTTTATTTGGCAAGGTACACCGTCACACACTGGGGCCGTAGAATATTTCTGTCCCTGTGAAAAGCTGTTGCAAGTTGCAGGTGCTTTTGCTCAGACACATCTTAAAGCTAGGGTTGGTAAATTATTCCAGGAGTATTTTCGGTCATACTAAATGACTATAAATCAAATATTCTGAGAAATAAAAGAAAAAAAAACAGAACCAGCGCCACTGGCCACCACAGGCCTCTAATACTGTCAGCCCATCCAATCATTTTATTCGTAGGAGCCTGCTGGGCTATTGGTGGTATCCAATTTTGACTACTGTTAAACATTCCCCTAATTTTCCCGCTCTGTACTCTATATCTACCAGGTGATTACAAATTACATTTGCTTTGAGGAAGCTGCCTACCGCTGCTGTACCATTTTCTGACACAAGATGGCGGCACTACTGGAGTGCACTCCAACTGTAATTTTCCATCTTATGTGTTATTATTCTAATTTAATAAGATGCACTCGCTGTGCAAGCTTCATTATTTGTATAAGAGGTCAAGACTCATGACAAATTCATCCTCATTGACTGATTGATTCTGAGATGGGCATGGACATTTTAAGTATTAAAAAAGCAACCCTCCCCTGAGCCTGTTGTTGAGTAGCTAGCTTAGCAGCACAAAGGACAACCCCTGAGCCTGTTGTTCAGTAGCTAACTCTGTAGCACAAAGCACACAGTCCCTGAACTAGAGAACAGAACTCCTAGGGCAGCAACATAGTCTTCTACAACTGTACATACCGAAAGCGGGTCGGAGCAAATGCCACATAGCCTTGTCAGATTGAGATGTGTGCATTTTATTAAGTATGCTTGAGTATAAGTATAGCAAGTATACTATGGACCATGTACTTGTAGCATACTTTAAAGTATACTAATTTGATACTTCTTCAGACTAAATTGGAACATTTTAAGTTTATAAAAGTGTACTTTAAGTATACTTTATGAGGTCATTTTAAGTTTACAGAAGTACACTTTCAAGTATACAACAAGTACACTCATCTATATACTACTAGTGTACTAAATATATACTTCGAGTCCACATTTTAGTTTATTAACATGTGAGTTTTTAATAGGAATAATACCTTGAAACAAATGTGTGTAGTGAAAGACATCTTCACTGTGCTAAAGTAAATGTGAGCACAAGTCAATGACTTTACCTTATTCTGTGCTTAAATCAAGACATAGTAAGTACTACTTTTTGTACTTTGGCAGCTGTAGTCAGACATTCATAATTTATCACCATACATGCTAACTATTTAACAGACGGGAAGTCTCTCACGGAAAACACCCCTTCACTCAAGGTGCCAACATTTTTATCATCTTTGTTAACTCGACACAATTTAACCACAGAAAAAGGATGTGATTTAACCCATAACCCTTCATCATCATCATCATCATCTTATTCACAACCACATTCACGAACCATAATTACACCAACAACAGAACACCCAAGAGTCTTTGCGCCACAGTCCACAAGGGGCGTTACAGTATACTAAAGTACAAGTATAAGCCTTAGTATTAAAGTATAAGTGTAAGTCTAAGTATTAATTTACTTAGTTTTAGACTATTCTTTATATTTTTAAGTATAAGCCAAGTATACGTCAATATACTTTTCTTAAGTATAGAGAAATATAGTGTATAAAAAGTACACTTCGAGTATACTGTCCCTGTTTTAGTACAAAATAAGTATACTTGTAGTGCACTTGAATAAACTACTTTTTGCTAAGGGGTGGATTGTGGTATTTAACAGACTCCCCGCCAGTTAGTTAGAGCTGAAGAAGCCTCTTGGATGAGAGGTGAAATGTCTTCAAGGACCTGAAACCTGTTCAGCTGCCTACAATGCAGCACTCAGAATTACCATGACCTGGACCTGGAAAAATGTTGAATCTTCATCAAAATGTTTTAACAGATTTGCTTATTTATGTATTTATTTGACCTAAAAAAAAGCTAAGATAGCTTCTTAGATCTTGCAAGCTAGCTGCAAAACACATATCCAATGTAGCCAGCAAGATCCACGGGGCAGCAGTCAATGTGTTACACTTTAAGGGGGAAACTAAATGAGGACACACGGGAGGCAGGATTGGGAGAACAAAAGGCAAGCTTTAATAAAAACAAAGCTGAAATATAAAAAAAAAAAAAAAAAAAAAAAAAAAAAAAAATGAGTCACAAGGACCAAAAACAAAGTATCAACTAAAGGCTAAAATAAAGTGCTTACAAAAGCAAAGTGCAAAAATCAAAAGAGAAAACCAGAAACCAAAACTAGAAACATACCAAAAGGGAGGCACGAGGAGACACTTGAGGACACAAAGGGGAAGAGAACTCAGTTGAGAACACAGGGTGAACACGGGGAAAGTCGGAAACAGGAATGGAACATCACAGACAGGAAACGAAACAACGCAGAGGAATGACAGAACACGGAAGATGGAACAATTTGACAAAGACATGAGGGACGACAAAGACTATATACAGACACACTAATGACAGAACAAGGAACAGGCAGGGTGAGGAGAGACAAGGACAGGTGACGAAATGAATGGAAAAACACTGGAGGGAGGAACTGAAAAGCTAGATGCAACATTAGAGCAATGTTTTCAAAATAAAACAGGAAACTAGATAACACCAACTGGGATCACAACAGTATGTCTGTGTAGTGAGGTGCATTCATGGGTGTTGGGGGGGCAGCTCTAAAGGGAGGGGGTGGGAGTTTTTTTATTTGTCTTGCTGGCTTCTTCAATCATACCAGCTTTAAAGCCAATTCATCACCTTTTTATTCTGCCTCATTTGTGATCTGCTTGATTTTTGTGAGGGGAACCAATCAGGAATAATGGCTTCTACCTGGATTCACCTCATCAGTCCACTTCATGAAAATAGTAATATGTTGTGTATTCAGACAAACAGCTTTGCAATTGGCTTTCAAACTCAGAGCCACCATATAAGTCATTCAGAAACAGTGAAAGAAAATACGGAGAGGAGTGATACGAGCAGTTACACTAAATGAGGCGGTCTGACTGATTCTGCTTTCTATTGGCTGTGATAATTCGAAGCAAGTCTGGACTTCAAAGTGATGCTGCCGTCCCTGGGAGGCCGTAACTGGGCCTGAACGACAAGTGGAGTCAACACGAGGACGCCATGGAATACTAAACACCCGAGTCAATGCCAGCTGATGGCTCTTAACAGATTGAGTGATTTCAACCAACTGCAACCCCAAATCCAGACAGATCTCGGGCATTTTATCAGCATCTGGTGATGCTGGGATTGTTACGGACATTGTAGGAAAAAAACTTTTGAAACATTTGAAAGCCACCTGATTGACTTTTAGTACATAAGTTTTGACACAGGCAACCTATATTGTTCTCAATTCACACACAGAGGTCTTATATATGAAGGAGAAGATACTGTAGATTCACTGAAGCGCCATACAGATGAAAGAGATGCACGGTGCACCAACATCAGAGTGGTATGCGCCGCAGAAGTTATTTCTTCACACCTTTATATGGCAGATGGAAATAGCATTCGTTTTCACCCACAAGGTACAAGAATAAAAGCAGAGCAAATAGGAGAGAACAGACTTTATAATATATAATATGAAAGTTGGTAAAATAAAAATAGACTGACAGAACTATGCGCTTGCTCATCAGAGTAGAGATTACAGGTCTGAGTGATTAAGCCAAAAACAGCAAAACAATTATGTAGTAATGAACTGGGAGGATAAAGTGTATTCTGTGTATACTGTATGTACGTGGGTGCTATTCTGGTTCATAAAATTCCTTTACTGGAATACAAATTAAATATAATTAGTCCACAAGACATTGTTATCCAAAGATATCTTTGCTTCATCTATTGTCATGCTTTATAGTATTTTGGAAAACTACTGTTCCTTTACAGCTTCTATATTGCCGAAATATGTGTATGTTTAGAGGCAATTGGCAGGTGTCTTAAATTATGGTGGTGGTTGTCATGTACTATTTTTTCACTTAGTCTCTTTGTTTTTTCTTTCCTTTCCTCTCTATGAACACTTTTATTTACTGGGACTTTACTATTGGGACTTGAATTATTCCTATAAGACTGCGCTAATGAATACTTACACATTAACAACAGATTGGATGTTTTTTTTCTGTAATATAAATAATGGATATCATACTAAATCAAAACTAAATAATTAATGTAGTCTTGAAAGTCCAGTGTTTATGATTGTGTGGCATCTAGCAGTACAGTTGAACACACCTTGTCTTACATTTGCCTATGGTGGCCGGTTAAAAGCTCCAAAACCTGAAGTCCTTCTCTCGAGTCAGTCTTTGGTTTGTGTGTTCTGGGCTACTGAAACACTGTGGTGCACTGACTAAACTCTTTTTGATTTAAAAGACCTATACTAATGTAACAAAACATTTCTATTTTCAGCTGCATACACTAAAGAAGACGAATACATTTTAATTCTGTCTCTATCCAAGTGTTACCATCAAAAATATGGTAGAAATACCATACAACAGAACAAATTGATGTTAAATTAACTGTTGACTGACAGTTGAGGTACTGCCAGTTGTCCACACGTTCTCAGTGAGTCAAGGCAGCTTTCAACCTGGACAGAGCAGAGGCAAGGCCAGTGGATGGCCAGGGGTTGCCAGTGAAAGACAGCGATAGGTAATTGTTTGCTGTTAGTATCACGAATGTATTATTTAAACTTCAATACGGCACTGTGGCTCAGCCTTGCTTCCAATCTTTCCAACTGACCACTCACAGTATTAAATCTTTTTTTTTTTTTTTCTTTCCCCCATACAGCACCATAATAAGAGATGTCTGTAAAAGGACAGGTTCATAATGACTCTTTCTATCATGGATTTTCAATCACAGTTGATTTTATATATGTAAAATGATCTGTGAGCAGGAAAAAAGTGATTATAGAATCTGCCATCACAACGTAACACTATGGGCCAAGCAGGAATACGTGGGCAGGACCAGCGGGAGAAACAATACTGGGCAATTAAAGTGAGCTGCTTAAACAGTAAGTTAACCCCAGTTTTGGTTGTACTAAGCAAGTAACTGTCTGCAATTTTACTCTAAATTAATAGTTTGTACCAAAACCAGAAGTTAAAATTTCTTTTTAGTTACCCAAATTCGAAGATATGTACACAATAAGACACACGATGACTACAAAGAGAAGCAAAATGACCCCAAAATGATGCACCATGTGGTTTGTGTTTCTTTCAGTTTGGGTGTCTTGCTTCGTTGTTTGAGGGGTGGGGAGTCTTTTTACGCAACAGTGTCCAGGGGCACAGTATCTCATAATCTGCCTGGAGATATACTTTGCAGCTGTTTACTGATTTTATTTCATATAAACATGAGATTGTTAAAGGTCTGGTATTGTAGAAAGTGAGACTTCCAAGTATGTTTGGATTGTAAAGCAGGTCAATTAAGCAAGTGTGATACAAATACTCAAAGTATGAGTATTCAGAAAGTGTGCCTTCATTGTGCCACCTTACTTCTGTAAGATTGTAATGAATAACACGGAGGGCCTTGCCTGCCCAGGCCTGTGACAGCTGACCAATCAGAGCAGACTGGGCCTCTCAGGAAGGATAGTTGGGGTATTTTGATGTGGGGACTGTGTGAAGAAGCAACAAGCTCTATATTCCCCCAACCGCACATCCTCCCTATTCCTACACACAAATGGAATGCAGTGCCAAAGCCAAAGGCTGTTTGAGGGCAACGTAAAGCATAAAAAAAATTCCAACATTGCAAACACTACCACTGTTATGCGTTGCCTCAGCTTAAATGAGACAGGCACTGCAATGGAACATTCGGAGGGTGAATAGAGGTGCTGCAGCAACAGACAGTACGAGTAAAAAAATCACGCGTTTAGTACAACTCATTTAAACCTTTTTACTAGACACCTAAAATAAGTGAACATTAAGAAAGTTGATAATATGGAACCTTTGAAATGTTTAACATCACTTGAGTAACAACACATTAACAAGGCCGTGTTGTCTTCTCAACCACTTTACATAATCAAATTACTACATTATTTTTCTTGACGCTAAACTACACACCCTGCAGTCTTTGTGGCTGGATCATCTGAGAAATTTGTCCAGCTGATTTATCGAACGCCTGGGATGAAGCTGTATTGATGTCAGCTCCAATTTCCTTCAAGGGTAGTGAAGGGACCATAGATGAGATTGATACATGCATAATTGACTCAGAGAGGGAAATTACAGGGTCAAATGATTGAGGGGCCTCATACCGATGTTCTTCATCAATAAATGTATCGCCATTGCTTCCAGTGATATTTTAACAATAAATGAGGTGACAGGGTTAAAGTTATAATGGAAGATGTCTATACTATATAAACGACACCATGAACTGAAATACCAAAGAGGGAATAATGTGAATGTGTTTTTCATACTGCAAGTGCAATTCTTGTATTGAGGAAACCTACTTACAGCAGCTGAATGTGAAGACACTCAGAGAGGTTCAGATTAAAAAACTCCATATATGGGATTTTTTTTTTTTTTCCCTCTGAAATCTTTCAGTGTATTCATTGTCTGCTTCTCGTGTAGTACAACGGAGTGGTGTGTGTGTGTGTGTGTGTGTGTTGACCTTTTCAGCTCTTTGTTGACAGGGGAACCTTGCCAAAGGAGATTCTTTCTAAGGGTCTGGAAATCCATAGTTACAAGAATCAAGATCTCAGCTCTCTGAAGTGTGTGAAGATCAAGGCTGAGGTTATTCAGGAAACTAGTAAACACCATCTCACATTTTAATTAAGAACCAAAGCAGAGTCAGTAATCATATTTGCTGATTATACGGCTCTGTAATGCATAAATCAGCAACAAAAAGAAGAAAAAAAGAGAATACAGGGATATTATTGATGTTGCTGTTATGCTTTCCTCATACATCCATGTTGAATGTACTGTGTGTTTTAGTTGATCTTACATCATTTATTTCTTAAAAAAAACATTTTTTAAATGTAGCAGCACTAAGGGGGTAGAGCCTGTTTGTGCCACAGAACATGGGGGCCAGAAAGTGGTGTGTGATGGCGTAGTCAGACTTGTGAGTGTGATTAAGTGTTGTCAGGCTTGATATTGGTAATAGCAGTGTTTCCCACACATGTATTTATTTGTGGCGGTCTGCCTCAACATCAGCATTGGTCACCACATATTGATTTTTGAAGCTGAGCATCTCGACAGGGCAGCCGTCACCCGGCCTCATCGTCAAAATCAAGCCCCCACAAAGTGTGCCAGGCCTTGATGCCAGTTTTTGCCACTGAAGCAGTTTCACAGATGTTTGCCAGCTTCAGGCAAAATTCTACAGGTGCATCCCATATCCGATTTTCCACCTCCAGTGTTTATACGACTCATAACAACTCAGAACTCTCCAGCCGAAGTGTTGATTAGCTGAATGTCAATGGGGAAGAAAGAGTAGATGATTTCGCCAAAAAAAGAGGGCTGCAGTCATCATGGCAAGGACATTTAAGCAACTTCTCTCTGTACTATGATTTTCTCACTCACGACAGCGCAGCCATCACCCGGCCTCATCGTCAAAATCAAGCCCCCACAAAGTGTGCCAGGCCTTGATGCCAGTTTTTCAGTCGTATAATTACATCGTCATGTGATGCAACATCGTGAAAAGCGTGTCTGAAAAATGGCAATAAAAGCCGCACAGCCCCTTTGTAATAATTCGTTATGCTGTCACAATTTGAGCAACTTCAGTCCAATAAAATTTGAAGAGTCTAGAGGAACCACCCAATTGCATGTTATCCAAATTCAAGTTAGCTGGGTGCTAAACCGGAAATTAGCTGGCTCACTCCCTGCGGCACTTGCAGGTGGACAGCCACTGCCACACTGCCGCAAAGCCAAAATGCGAATTTGCTTCACCAAAACAAAAAAAAAACAAATTAAAAAGAATGGGAGGCGAATAATTGACACTGCTAATTCTGTGCATGTATGTCCATACTCTCCAAACGAAACAGTCAGTGCAGTTCCCACAGTGGGTTGCTTCTTGTCAACACGCATAGTATTTCTAGAGGCATATCATCAAAGTGCACTGCACTGAAGCCTCACTGACATGTCACTGAAGCAGTTTCACAGAAAGAGTAGATGATGTCGCCAAAAAAAGAGGGCTGCAGTCATCATGGCAAGGACATTTAAGCAACTTCTCTCTATACTATGATTTTCTCTTTTTCTACACAAATGTTAAAATCCAACCAGGAAAAGTGACTGATTGAGCGTGAGCAGACTGTCGTAAATGCATAAATGTACACTGCCATTGACACTAAATGCTCTTTCGGTTTTCATAACATACCATTTCTGTATCTTTAAAATGTAGCTGCCACTACCAGTATTTTTTTTTTCAGCATATACAGGTGAATCCTGTAGGAGTAGGTATGTTTTCACTGTGGCTTAATTGTTAGATCCATGGCCTTTCCACCAAAAGGCCCGAGTCTCTTGACTCAACCCTAACACAAAATGCGTCTTTGGGTCATTTTTGTGTTTATCTGTGTGTCTGTTTGTTAATGATATTAATTAGTGATATTAAAGAAAATATTACAAACTCAATTTTTGTCATGAAAATTGGTAAAAGAGTCTAGCATGGAACAAGGCCACAGACAAGACCAGACCAAATTGCAGGGCTGATACAAAAGGTTTTTTTGTTAAAATGTTAGATTGGACATTTGGTCAACATTGAGAAAACACAGCCAACTGTAGAAATGCAATGACTCCATGTTGCCACACACATTCACAGTTAGGAGTTAACCTCTTTTAATGCATGAATATGATTTATGACCTTTGTAATACCATATGTATCATCTGAGACTATGCTCAAACAACAGGCCATCCCATTAATGTAGATATGAAGTAGATATTGGTTATCTCCAAGTCACATGTATATATTTTCATAGTTTGTATTAGTAATGGTTAATGTGACAAAGGTTCTTGGTTAGGTAGAGGAACAGTTTGTGTTTCAGTGAAAATAAGTCTAACAATGACACAGGTCAAGTACCAGATGTATGTAACCACCAGTAACCATGGGATGTGCTTGAAATGGTAAATACTTGACTCTCACTTGGGCTTTGCTTCCTGCGTGGAGCAAAGCTGTAGCCAATATCATCATTTTATTTAATTTTCCTGCCATTCTTAAAGCAACATTATGTAGAGATCTGCATTTTGTGGGATTTGCTGCTTCCTACTGTTTCTGAACAGCACTGCTCTAAATCCAAATCCCAGGTATGTAACATTTTTTTTCAGACAAATTGGTGCTAACTACAAACAAAATTCATTATGTCGTAACAATGTCATGTCTTAAAAACTTGAAGTAATTATTTATGTAATGCTTTGATCCTACCCTCACAGTGAGGTTACATAGTGCACAAACAAGTGATAGGGTGGGGTGGCTGTGACCGAGACACTATCCACCCTGTTAAGACACTGCATCATTTACATAATTTTGAAGCTGTTTAAGGTAAAAAAAAAAAAAAAATTACATAATGTTGCTTTGAATATCCCAAAATTGTCGGAGGACATCGAAACACCTCTACCCTTTGAAGAATGACATCTTGCTTACTAATTAGGCAGACAAAGTGCCATCAGAGACGGTGTAAAAATAATATCTCGCGCCTTTGGTGTCATGGCCGCAACATAGCTCTCATCTTCCTCTTCTTCTTTTGGATGTTTGGTGGTTGGTAAACTGATTTTAGGAACATTTTAAGGGAAGGGAACAGGGCAATCCAGTAACAACAGATACAGAGCGAGGTCAGAAGTCCAACCCTGCCAATTTGTCCAACTTCACTTTATTCCACAATCTCCTCCTCCTTTCTTCTTAAATCAAGGTTCTGATACGTAAATAGGTAATTATAATTAGTCTGTTTTCTATGTGTAAATTAAATTCTGACTCAAGTAAAAATGTCTTCCTTGTGAACATTTTCCCTTATACCAAGCTACCATGTATATGATGTAATTCAGATGATGAATACGATAATAATAACAATAATAACAATAATAACAACAACAACAACAACAACAACAATAATAATAATAATAATAATAATAATAATAATGTCTTGTCTGTTTTTCACAAATGTATGTTTAGTCTGTGAAATATTTCCAGTTTACATGTGCATGATAAATGCACAGCTGAAATGATGAGGCTTTAGTTTCGCACAAACACCTTTTGACATAACTCTAGTAGCTTTATATATAGCGGTGTCATAGGAAGTGGACCACTGGCCTACACTGTTCGTAGGTCCTATTGCATACAGTAGTTTATGACTGTCCAATGAGAGCCATGGATTCCATAAGTGGTAATTTTGGGGGGTTTAAGATGCTTTTCAAGAGTTGAGAAACTCCCCTACATCCCAGGTTGGTAAAAACTTTCAGAAATCCATCAAACTGCCAAAAAGTGCATTGTCACAAGTTCGAGAGAAAAGCTGTTTTATCCTATGACAAGCTGACATTTTGAAGATACATAGTTTTCATTGGACAGCACAGATATATTATTACCTCCACACACCCCTTGAAGAAGCAGGAAAACACAACCATCACCCCTCTCCCTTGACTCAATTTCGGTGGCATTTCAGTGATGCATCATGGCAGCTGAAGGGGAGGCTTATCGTTTTCCACATTTCAAGTTGAGGTTACGGTAAATAGTTGAAGTGTCTCAGTGCTTAACATAAATAAAGTCACGCAAAAGAGTGGCTATATTTGCCAGCATTTTTTTTTTTTTCTGTTGTTGTGGCCTGGGGTTCTCTGTGGACAGTCGACCAGCAGCTGAGCCTCTCAGATAAGCTCCCAGCCAGAGAGAAAGAGAGGGAACAAAAAAAAGACGAGTGAAATAAAGAGCAGGCCAACAGCGCTGTGTGATTGAGAAGGGCTCCATTTCACAGTAAAAAGCAGGCGGAAGAGGGAGGAGGTCGCAGTCAACAGAATGGGAATGGGAGAGTGCTGGTGGGGGGGCGGGGATAAAAGGCACAACATAGTATTAGGATACGGCCGGTGGGAGCTTTTTGTGGGGGGGAGGAATGGGAGAAAGTTGCAAGAGCATGTCGGTGACTGCATCCTTCAGTGCCGCACTGCAGGGAAGGCAAGTTTGGTCGGTATCACAATAATGGTGGTGACAGCAAGCACTGAATGCTGAGATGCACTCTGTCTGCCTATCTGTCTGTCTGTCTGTCTGTCTTCTGCCTTAAAGTGAACCATCGAAGCCTCTCTCCCCCTCTTCCTTTCCTGCTGTGTTGATGATATTCAACGGATATTTAAGAGACCCCATTTCTCTCTGGAAGAAATAGAGTTTGTCATTATAGGCCTGACCAAATTACAGTGTTTATACATTTGAAAAGCAATTCAGTAACAATTTTGGAATAACATTCTGCCTCATTAGGATGAGCAAGCAAGGCTGAGCTTTTCTACCAGCCTCAAATGGAACTAAGTATGATGCGTCTGGGCATCAAAGAAGAGCAAGTACACCTCTTGTCTCATGGCTCTTTCTCCAGAATGAGATAATTCAGATTTCCATAAAATAAGCAGTGTATATTCATGAGAGGATGATAATTCCTGATCATCTTGGTGACCCACTGACCTCTCCGTAACCTTCTTTTTTTTATCAAAAGTTGTGGCTTTGTGTAACTTGCCAAATGAGTGAAATAGCCAACACCCCTTTACTACTAGCTTAATTTTGTTGATCTCTCTTGTATCTATATGATCTTTAAATCAAACAAATAAAGAAGAACATCATACATCCTCATACTCCCGATTTTCAGTCTCCCTTTTTTTTTAATGCTTTCTCACACTGCGCTTCCCAATTTCATATAAATCAAAACTTAAGACTACTTCAAAATAATTTTATTTGAATTATTCTATTATAAAACATATCTATCTATAAAACCTCCCTCTTTTTTCAATTATGGAATCAGGAATCAGGTAATCCCCATTACCCCATAGGACATGTTCAGTGTTTTGCACATTCTTATGATGGATTACTTTGTGTGCCTTTATTTGATAGGACAGATGGAGAGTTGACAGGAAACAGGGGAAGAGGTCAGGGGTCACAGCCTTGTGGCCCACGCTCGATGAACTTGGCAACTGGGTTGCCCAGAATCTTTAATAGGTGTTGTGAATTTGATGTTTTCTTCAAGCAGTTAACAAAGCTCTTCGGAGTCATGAAGTGCTCAGTATCACGTAAATAAATGAATAAATAAATGAGAGGTCAAGAAAACCTGCACAATAAAAATGAATGTGACATGAAGTGTTATTGAAACAATGCAATATGATATGCATACACAATTTTGACCATTCTGAGACCTGCTGTGTGTATTCATTACATGATCATGTATGTAAATCATTCAAATGAAACCATGATGGAGGTTGGGACTGTATTCGGTACTTGCCCCTGTATGCAAAACATTTGTTAACAAGGTCACCGGGAGAAGCCTTTCATTTAGTCTTAATATTAACTCTGGTTCAAAGTGGCTCCAAAAGAACAAAAATGACTTTTCAAACTGAGAAAATGCAAATGCCAAGCATACTGAACTCTAACATGTTACTGTAACTGAAAGGACTGAAAGCATTGACATGTTTATCAAACTTTTTTTCCCAAGTTCTGTGAACTTAACTCAGTTTCAACATTTTCATGACTTTAAGATGTCTTTGAATCAATTATTCAGTTCAGTTAGCTTGCATTTTTAAGGCAGGAGTGGAAGTTTAGTTTCCAGATTATTCACATGTTTACTTCATAATGTATTCCTTATTTAATATTGAACAGATTGGGGCTACACTGAAAAAAAAAGATTATGCCTAAATCAGTGACTATTTAAGTATAATGACGTGCACATTTTCTCTCAAATTCTATGACAAGTGTCAAATTTAATGCAAAGTTTTTGGTCATGTTGAGTCAGTGTGTATAATTCAAATAACTAACAAGTGCAATGCACTACTGTAGACAGAATAATCATTTTGAAGCACATTACTTTTACATATAATGCTTGAATAATAAACATATGTTTACTAAAAAGTTCCTCCTAACTTTATATGTCATAAGTTAATAAACATGTAAGGTGTATTTATGAGCCTGTATTGACTTAATTAAATACACTGCATAAACCTTACAGAAGATTTCACTAAATATGACCCTTTACAATAAACACATCTAATTACATTGGATGGAACAATTATTCTAATGTAACTGAAAAAACTAAAAGTCATAATATTTTTTAAGTGTATATGAAATTAAATGTACTATTCTGTTCTTCTCTGTTCTATCATGAGCCAAAGCTGCACACCATATTTACATTGATTTGAGCCTTATGGGAGCCAAACTAGATGCTTTGTTCCCCCCAGAGTGTGTAAATGTCAACTTGCAATAACAATGTCTTTAAACATTTAGTGGAACATCGGGCACCAAAACATTTTGGGCGACTGATCACCATCACGACACCAGTCCTCTAAATTTCCATTAACCTTGAATTTGGTCTAATTTGCTGCAGATCGATACATTATTTATCTTGAAAGTCAAAAACAACTCACTGAGAGCTGAAGTCATCAAGAGAGAGAGAGTATCCAGACACAGTTCGCCTGCAGGCTTGTCGAATGATTCATAATGGAAAACTTTTGTGCTTCATTACGCAATCTGAGCAAAACTAATATGGAACAAATACTGTTGTAGTTTACTGGGACAAGACCTGTATAAATTAGATGTGGTGAGTATTCCGTATAAATGAACAGATGGGATCTAATGAAGGCTTGGATGTGTGCTTATAGGCAAATGAGGGAAGGGGGGCGGGGGGTCGACTCTGCTTTTCAAATCGAGAAAGTGCCTCTATCTTTTTTTCCAGTTGTTTCTTGGCTATGTGGTGAGTTTGGGGAATTGTTGGTGCACAGAAGGATTATGAATCTGCCGTAAAGCATAAACATTTCTCATGAGTTGTTGTGTTTATCTGAACGAAAATGAAGAGTTCTACGCCATCATGAAATATACTGTCACCTGTGATATCAGCCTTACAGACCTGAAGTGTTTCCATATTAATATTCAGTGTGAACAAACGTGAGAACAAATGGTGCATCACTTCAAGTCTTCCAACTTTAACAATAAGGTGTGAATGTGAATTAGTTTTCTTATGTCAGGAAAAACTTGGCTACGACTTATCTTTGGCACAATCACTAACCAGTTTATCTTCAGTTAAACATAATTTACCTCTTTGTCTCTCAATTAAAAAGAAACATTCCAAAGTAAAAGCAACAAAATGCCACCGTCTTGCCATGACTGGAGAGAGCTACTGTAATATTGTGTGTACTGGGAAAAATAGAAGGGCCGAACACATTTTTTATCTCCAAATGTGGATTAGTTTTGCATCGAAGAAAAAATGTAATCATTGACTGTTGGTTGTAGATAAATATAGAGACAGGCACATCTTCTTCACAGCCCAGGCAAATTTACTGCAATGTTTCACACAGACAATGGCAACTTTAATTATCTGTTATCAGCTGTTAATTGCACTAAGAAGTTGTGTTGGATACACTCTGCAGTCATCAGCTACTGCAGAGCCAAGGAAATTAAACTGCTGTACAAAAGCAAAACCAGGAATGGTAAAGCTTGCAGCGGAGTAGCAAACCCTGGTATCTTATCAAAAGATATTGAAAAAAAAAGTGATCTGAAAACATAATACAAGACAAAATAAACATTTCTTAATGGCTCTTTCTCTTGTTGTCATTTTTAAGATGGAAAAGAAGAGCACACATAATAATTAAGTTGATAAAAGGATAGGAATACGGTCATTACTTACTCAAAATTGCAACACTTGTGACACTGATGTTACTGTCAGCAAAACGTTAAGACAATTAATGTTATTATGATAATAGCCGTACAAGTTCAGAGAACACCCAAACAAAAGACTTTAAACAAATATTAACACTGTATAAGACGGTTATGACATAGAAGACTCTAGGGGCGGCTGTGGCTCATATATATATTGATAGATAGATAGATAGATTGATAGATAGATAGATAGATAGATAGATAGATAGATAGATAGATAGATAGATAGATAGATAGATATCTTTTACCAATGACCATAATCTTTCCGTAGCCTCAGGGTGGCTTTAAATTAAAACCATGTAGACTCATAAAATGTCCTTCAATAACATACCAGTCTCAGTGGTAGTGTCAAGGTACTGTGGCAGAAGGCAATACTGTGTCTGGAATGATTGATTATGTTTTACATTTATGGCCATTTACATATGATTCTACAATTGTAGATTATTTGGTTGAAGAGTCCATCCCGTTTCACTCCTGTTTGGGTCTATATACCTTGACAACTATTGGTTAATTAAAACAGGAAGCAATGATCTATGGTTTCATCAGTGAATAGTAAAAAAAAATATGGCACATTCATCCGAGAAGATTAACCATGTCCATTTTGGACACTCTGATCATCCCTTCTCCATTATCCCTCAGGGAAATATGTCAGCGTTGCCCAGTAGATATCTTGATCTCACAAGCACAATGTCTGGGATATCTATCATTCAGGCTTCAAAAGCAACTCTTTCATCGAAAAGTTGATATTGGCTGATTCTAAAATGTTGCTAGATCCTGCAAAACTCTCGATTAAATGTATAACATACATAATGTCCCTGCAGCACAATAGGGTCAGGTTAGGTTAGTAGTTTGGAAAATAAGGAAAATCAGTGTACTGTATTCCCCAAAATATCAAACTTATCTACTTGCCAAGAGTTGGACAAGAAGATTGAAACCACTTTCAACCTATAGAAAGTCTACATATGAAACAAATGCATCTAGCTCAGCAACAAGACTTCAAAATGTTGTTGGTTGTAAAAAATCAACATAAGTGCCTATAGTAACATATTCAGACTCACTAACCATTCTGAAAGGTCCTGCTGCAGCCGCAGAGTCTATATTTCTTCAGGAGCCCCTCCTACTGGGTCAGATTCTGGGTCAAACTGGTATGGTTGAAAGACAGCATCTTGACGAGCCATAGTGATACATCCACCGTAGACATTAGCGCATGCTACCGCTAGCATCCTCTTCCTAAGAGGGGCATGACGGAGCTCATTAGCATTTAAAGGTGCAGACACAGAAACATCCTGCTCTCAGTAGAGCTCACTTGAGCGACTTTTAGACAGCTAAAATTCAGGACCACGGATTGGTTTGGGGCAATACATTTCAAATACAGTGTTGCTGGACCTCTGACAGCTGTTTGAAATTGATGAAAAACAGTATAATATGGGACCTTAAATCCTTTTGTCTTGTTTGTTTAAAGCTCATATTGATAACATTTTTATAGAGAAAACTTTTTTTTTAATATAAAACTTAATTCATAATTCAAACTGTTTGTCAGGTCCAAAATTATTGTTTTGTTTATCTCCATGTAAGGATTCTGTCTGTTGGTACCAGCTTCTCACAGGGTTTGTGAACCAATAGTATAACAATATTGGTATCAAATGGCATAGGTTTTTCGTCAGCTATAAGGAGTCTTGTAGTGTTTGTGGGGGAAAAAAACCTGTACAGGGCTGAGTTGCACACCATACTGCCCTAATGTTAGCTAGCTAGCATCTGCAATGTTAGGGTTATCTAGTGTAAGCAGCGCTAACCTGTGCAATGAACTGGCTATCACCTGAAGGGGCAGATGATTCAAACCACAGTGGTGTTGCGACTGCTGTGATTGCAATGCTAGGGGGAGATGGAATGGCACATTTATGGACTGAACGTTATCAATAACACCTTTAGTCAGCACAAAAGTGTAAGTGTAACAGCAATTCGCCATTTTCTGTGGCTGCAACCAGTAAATTCCTGGAGCTAGTTGCCTGGCAACTGTTCTTGGCAAACTTTTCAACTCTCTTCAAGAAAGCTAGACTTGTATTTCCCAAAATGTCGAACTTTTTCTTTAAGGTTATGGAAAGATAAAAAATTTAAAAAGCCAAGATCAGCTGTTGGTTTATGAATGCAATCCCTGGCCTCACAGAGTCAGTCAGTACTACTTGCCGCCCTGAACTCCCCATCCTATCTTATCTTAGGTTTGCTACATAAATGTGGTATTACATTCCTGAAACTGATACAGATGTTGGACATAAATTCATCAAATTTGGCTTTGCCTAATGAGATTAGCCTCTTTCTTTTTAAAATACCTCATGGCCTTTACACACCCTCACAACAACTCATCATTTAGCTCCACCTCCCATATTTGCACATTTGTCCGAACTTGTGTAGTGGCTCCTGTCTGTCACCTCAAACATAAGGCCTATTTTGTTTTTGTGTAAATTCTAAAGTGGTGTAGGACCTAGATGTTGTCAGTTGTAATATATGAAACTGTTTCTCATAATCGGACAGCAATAAATTCTTAATTTTTTTTCTTGATTACATTTCCATGAATTTGATGTTTTACACCTGGAATGAAATAGTTCACTTGTTGGGGAGTATTTTCAGCTGCTCTTTGCTCAATCACCAAAACTGCAGAGAGCGCCACAAGATAAAGAGCACAGACCCGTGGCTAATGCTGCTCGGATGCAAGCGAGGACTCAATCCCGGTTGGGTCAGCCGGGGCGAGCAGGTCTGATGTTGAAAGACCTTGAACCCTCCATGAGCTAAAAAAAAATCACTGATGTTGCATTGTCACTTTTGGGATGCACATGGGATTTTGTTGTCAAAAAAAGGACAATATATAACGTCACCAGTCTCATCCATTAACATTGGTGTGGCATTGCTATTTTTGCAGTTTTACTTGAAGAGCCTCATCAAACAGCAAGTGAGCAGATAAAATATTGATTGTTAGGCTGCTGGGTGTCCTTTGATCAGTCCATCAGTATAGCTGGGAGTTAAAAGAAAGTACTTTCTCTTCTCTGATATTTTTTTTTTTTTCTGATCAAGTCTACAACTGAATATTCTACTGTCAGTTTTGTTCCTTATAGAAGAGAATGAATATTTATGAAGGTCATATATCTGAGCTGTGGTCATAGACCGTGTAACCATGAAATACAGATATGCCTACGATAGACAGAATCTGTACAACAAAAGGAATGAATATTAAGCATCCTCGTGGTATTGAGGTCATTGTAACAGGCGAATGACTGAGCAAATCACTGAGCAATAACAGCCACTTCATTCAGCCTCAGCTGGAGTCGCCTCTTGGCTGTATCACCGCCACTCACCGACTCCAGCCATCATCCCTCATAAAGCTTACATTCACTCTTCTGAAGAGTTATTTAAAGCTGGCTAACCATGCTGGTAGCAGCATCCAATTTAATTAACATTCTGAGACATAAAAAGTCCAAAGATCATTTGCGAGAGCTATTAGGTTTCCTGCCTGAAAATGAAGTTCAATTTTTGACCCCCCGAGAGCCCGGGGGGTAGATATTCCCTCTCGCACCAAATCCCAACGCGTCAATTAACAGAGAAGACATCCATCAAAGACAGTGCTCCTGAGCTGCAGCTACAGCACTGCCAAATGATAATGAACCCCTGCCCTTATGAGGAGAGATCAAGTGTATGTCTGTACACAGGCTATGAAGACCCAGATTATGATCAAACAAGCCCCATATAGAATGTGTACAGTGCATATTTTGCTGTTAATGCTGAGAGCCAAGTGGAATATTGATATATTTGCTACGGATGTCAGGAAATCTGCGGTTGTATTTTTATCATCTCTGCTTCCTCTCCGAGAGTCTATTTGTGTGTGTGTGTGTACTGAGCATGCATGTGGAAAATTATTTCAGAGCTCCTACTGACATTGTGCGATGGCCATAAAAAAGGTCATGGAAACTTGGATTTTCCCTTCATCGCCTAATGTTTCTTGCTAGAGTGTGATTTTTAAAAAAAATCAAATCTACAGCAATTAATGCAACGTTACTTAGTAACTAAAAGTAGTATATTATTACAATTTGGTGCACCCCAACTGTTTCTGAGTACATCTCAAGTGTAACATACAAATCCCAGGTTTCGTCAGACTTGTAACGTAATATAACATTACAGGAAGAGATGGGATTTAACATTAAATACATTTACTAAAGTATTGTACACATTTTTAAGTTACTGCGAAAAATACACTTTTAAGTATTTCCATTTGTTGCTACTTAATACTTCCACTCCATAACATTTAGGAGGCCAGTATTGTACTTGTATCTCCATTACATGTAACTAATACTATAACTTTAGTTACTAGTCACTTTGCATTGCTGCATCGGAGCCACATTTTGAAACATTTTTATTGGCAGTCAGAAAAAAATCCAGTTATTAGAAAAATTTTCATTATTGAATCCGACAATTAGCCAGGCTGGTCAGTCAGTCTCTTTATTTAGTATATATGTGCATATATGTAAATATATGTATAATGTTACTTCTACTTGGACTTTTTATACTACAGTGTCACAAGTCATTTTCTCTGAATACATTTACTTTACTTAAACTGCTATAGGCGAGTTTTCAGCTTCAGTGTGCCATTATGAAGTAAACACTGACTGCATGTAATGAATATAGAATATTGAAACCATTGGCATTGACATTATTTGTCTGCCACAGCCACATAGAAAAAGAAGGTTAACTGGTGATCCAACAGTATCTATTTTTGACTAAATGGTTGCATAAACCCAGGTTTTGTTCTGTGTTGTCATTATTTGTGACTCTGAGGAAATTGGAAACGCTCCAGTTATGTTTGTTCAGCAGTGCCAACACTAATACCACTAGGTTGAAAAGTTGGCTGTTGCTTCTCTAGGTAAAGTTGATATCAAATACTGAAGGGCTATCTATATGGGTGACTTCCACTTTTACCAAAGTAATATTTCAACAGGATATCTTTACTTTAACTTAAGTATACTTTTAACAACACTGGTTTTGTACCTACAAAAAAACTCGATACAGCACATAAGTAAATGTACATGCTCAGGTAACACCAGACCAGACCTCAGCTGAACCATAGAGAGTAACACATGGCTTTAACATGCTACCAGCCAAACCTCTGCTGAAATGGGTTGACTTGGCTTATGATCAAAAACTTGCAAACTGACAGCTCTGCCAGCACAACCAAACAGCATGCAAGTGCGGCAATACAATACATATAGCTTTGCAAACTAGCTAACATGATTTACTTTAGCAAAGCTGTTTAGGGCTGGAGCTGGTTCAGGTGTCTTGTTATCGGAACATTGTTGGTTAGATTCCCTTAGCCTGCATTTTGAAGTTTCATACATGGAAGCCACTGCCATCAGTGTCTGAATAACTGTAAGTCTCTTTGGACAAAAACATATACTAAATGTTACAGTTTGAGGCTTTTTTCCGTGTCTTTTTACTCCTCACATAATTTCCTCTAAATTTCTCTGTTTTTTTTTGGCCTTGTCATCACTATCAAGTTGTTTGTAGAGGCTGCTAAGCCTGGTTCCATTGCCCACTCAGGCCTTCAGTCTGAAAAGCTTTGCCTCCCAGCAGTCCAAAGCTATTGAGATAGTGCCGTAAACACCAACTCTTCAGGAGGTGATCTGAGCAGAGCTAACTCATGGCTGCAGTACGCAGCAGTTAAGGCAGCTTTTAGGAATAACAGAGAGTTGAGACAGAGCAGCCAGAGGACACGAGAGGGAAAACCAGAAAAAAATGCTTTGAATGAAATATAATCCAAATTCTCCAAAAGCACTGATTGTTAGTGTTTTATGTGACAAAATGCCATAAAATCATTACCAACTGTGATCCTACCTACTCACAGAAGATATATTGCACAGAAACAAGCAATAAGGGTGCCAAACGTGGCTTCTCCTTTTATAAATCCCTATAACATTAAACGATTTTCAGGCTATTATTTTCAGATAAAACAGGTACATAATGGTGCTTTAACAGCTTTATCTGAAGAAACCCTATGGTATTTCAAGGTAGTTCAAGGAGGTATACAAATGTTAGATGTTGGTATGAAATAATTAGCAGGGGTACTTGATTCCATTCCATTGAAATCCCATGAAAGCAAGTGGATTTGGTGTTTAAATACATGTCTAAGCAACGACTTTGGTCTGACGTTTTGAGAGCTCTCAGTTTCATTTACCCATTGTTTTGTTGTGCAAAACCTCTTTTTACAATGACATGCATTTTCCAGTCCTCTCAAGGGACTTTCTTTGATGTCCTCATACAGAAGACACAGACACGAGACAGACAAGCATAAACGCACAGTGCCAATATTTGCGGGAAAAAAAAAAATCCCACTTTTCCCATAATTGTATTTTAAAATGTAAGAAAGAA
This sequence comes from Sparidentex hasta, assembly GCA_030272975.1. Lineage (NCBI taxonomy): Eukaryota > Metazoa > Chordata > Actinopteri > Spariformes > Sparidae > Sparidentex > Sparidentex hasta. The sequence continues at coordinate 55,667 of JARJLU010014450.1, forward strand.
AATAGAGCTGCGTCTGAGATGACAGGTTTCTCTGCATCTGCTGTGCCATCCTTAAAATAACAGCAGCCTGCAAACACTGCCCATCTCCTCACTGTCTTTTCAGCTGTCACCCAGGACACCTTCAATAAAGTTAATAAACAGTAATTGTTTATTGTCGCTCTGTTTACCCAGCCATCATATCAGGCAAGCTGTAAGGGTCGCTTTGAATTTAAATATGCTTCAAGGAGCTGTAGAGGCTCAGTGGGCAGGCAGAGGCACATTTACTGGAAGACTGTGGATCAGTTGAGCAATGACAATGTCTGATGAGACATTATCACTCATGGTTGAGAACAGGACCATCATTAAAGTACGTTATGAGGGGTCTTACACTTGGACAAACTCATCAAAGATGTCTAAGGCATCAGTAAAAGCAACGCTTCATCCGTGTGCTAAATGAAAGGTGTCATGATTTACTTTTTGGGGTTTATACTATGTAACATAAGTACAGAATAGTATGTTGCCTAGTATATCTATATGCTATACTTATGTTGTCTAATTGAAAAAAAAATACATGTGTACATGTCATTGTGTCATTGTGTTGATTGTTTCCATTTCTGTTGTCAGATGACTATTTATTCTTTATGATACACATAGTGATACTGATTGCAAATGGACTAAAGCATAAAAGCACTGGTATGGTCCTTTATGTTCTTTTGGAATGATATTCTGCATCATATACAGAACTGAAAAGGTTCCAGACAAAGAGAAAACATCACAAGCTGCACTTGGATGGGGCTATATGTGGGCAAACGAGGCACAAAGTGTCAGCTGTGTATAAAGTAAAGGCTGATTAGTGGTAGATATTTTGCATTGTAGCTACATTCTTCATTCTGAAAAGACTCCATTAGCCGGTGAAGAACAAAAGAAAACCAGCTTTCTTTTACACTTTCTTTCTTTTACAACTCAATGAATCCCGGGTTTGAGACACAGTACTAATGTATGGGAGATACTGTGTCAAAGATTGCGCAAGGCCTTTCATGAATAAAAGAGATGATGTCCTACTATAAACATGAGGGACACTGCTGATAACAGGCTGACAAAACCAAACAGCACACTGAGTAAATTCAGATACTGAAGCATGAATTAGTTATTGCATGTAGACATTTACTCAGACCACCTGAATTCCAGGTTGTTGAGTGTTTCTGAGACTTCGTGGTATTTGAAACACTGTTCTCACAAAGGACACAAGTAAAGAGGATGATGAGCAACACCTGTATTTTGTTAACACTATACTACTGAGAAAAAAAGGCACACTGTTAATGCAGCTGTTCTGCCTTTTTGGATGTGACACTTGAAGTGTGAAAAACAATCACACTTACTCATGGGTACATCTTACATCAATGACAACATGTTCAGCTCTGTGGAATGCATTGTAATGTCTTCCTTATTCAGCTTCTACAGTGTAATGCATTTATTTTGCTACAGCTTGAGATGCAGGCAACAGAGGATAATTCCTAAGCGCTTACAACTGGGTAAGTACACAGGGCTACGAGGATCCTTCAGAGAGCATTAAACCAGCAACTCAATGAAAGAGTACAGCAAATTAATTTTATCATGGTTACACTCACCACTAAGACTGACCAGCCATTTGAGGAACAAACATAAATACTACCAAGCAATGTACTGGAATATTTCTCCAAGTGTGTTGAGAAGGCACAAACATCAAAACACACCACAGGTAAGGAATGGCAGACACGATAAATGTCCAAAATCAA
>JARJLU010014451.1:0-16952 GCA_030272975.1 Sparidentex hasta
CACACACACACACACACACACAAAGTCTGTCTTCTGTTAAAACCAATAAGCTCTGTTGGATCTGATTGAGAAATTCCACAGAACTCTGTCACATATACAGACAGAACCCCTCCTCTGTTTAAGCACTGTTGAGCCTCTACACAAACACATACAGACAAACAAACCAATTAACACAGATTAAAATTACACAAGAGCCCGCCTTCACACTCTCTCTCTCACACACACACACAAAAGACATCAAGACCCACTGCATTTTTTGTCTCACGCACCAGTGAAGACATCTGAACTAAAAGGCTGCAGTCAGCCATCTGGGGTGGAACACGTCCACTCCAATAATCTCATCATATGGATCACATGAGTGCTATAATAGAGCTGGTATATAGGGCTTGGTAATGTTATCTACCTTCTAGGTACTTTAGGGGTTGCAACAGTCTGCCATTGGTTGCAGCAGATTCTTTCAATTCATATCTGTTGCAGCTGAAAGAGTTATATTCACCTGTAGACTTGACTGTACATTTTAAGGCTAAAAATGCACAAGAAGAGGTATAAAAACAAAACCTGTTGAGAAAAAGTAGAGTAGTGATTAGTGTTGTCATTAAAATGATTATTATCTGTGACTTTCTTCTTAATTTTGACTAAATCATAAAATAAATCCCTTAAAAATAAACATTGATTCAAACTGATATACCTTACTTACAAACAGCTGATAAAATCTGCCTTATCTTAGTACTAAAGTATGCTGCCTGTTTGCTTTGACTGACAGTAAATGCTTGTTTTTTCTTTCAATACAGCTAATCAGATCATATCATGGCAGTAATGAAGAGGAAAAACTTGCAGTATTTTATTTTTTTAAAGTTTGAAATAGTTTATATCTGATTGGGGTTGAACTACAGTAGAGGGTAAGGAAACAGAGGTGAGGGAGTTCAAAAGATTTACTTCAGAGTCTGAATGACGACAACACGAAAGAACAGAAGGAAAAATGCAGCACCATCTTGGAAAAGTGGATCAATGGAGAACAACATTGTAGATAGAGTGTTGATCCCTGCTGTGGGTTTGATGGACATTTTGCATTTTCACCTTTTTCTACTTGGATGTGGACACTTTCTACTTTCTCCTTTCTCTTTGTCTCTACCAAACGTTCACTGTCTTCTTGTCTTTTAATTCTGTAAACACCTTGTTCCCCACAAGACTGAACTGAACTCAGTTAAATCAACCTGACATAAATAATAAAAATAAAAAAAAAGCTGAGTTAACACCTAAGGCCTCATACTTGGGAAAACTGATCAGCACAAATGAAAACATGGCTTTAGCTTGCTCTGCATCATTAAGGCTGTAAGAGAAAAATGGCTGCCTACTTGCTGAGTCCCATTTTATCCACTTAAATCATCACTGTGACATTACCATCATGTTTATCTCTACTGGCTGATGTTACAAGCCAAAAAATTCAGATCAGTCCCTGCAGACCAGACCCTACCATAATATAAAGTCCTTGGACCACAAGCACAATGCAGGTCAGATGCAGTACATTGCTGCAGGTACAGATCAATGCGATGTGACATTTTCTTTTTTTGTTGACATACTCCTCACCCAATGACTGTGTGTGTCAAAGTAAAAATGAACTAAAGTAGGCCTCTGTCCCACGTGGACAAGCATCTGAAAACCACGTTGCGTACATAGGTCAGCGTCCTGTGAAGTATCAATAGAGAGAAGTGAACCAATCAGCACAAAGTACAGTGAGGAAATGGGTTTGAGCATTTGAGGACCTCACGCCCTCCAACATCTGCTGCCTATGAAACAGGGAGTAATGTAATAACGCATACAGACACACATACACAAAGAGAGCGAAAGAGAAAAGGAGAGAGAAGGGAATTCAAGAATCTTTCCCAATTTCCCCAGAGAGAGAGAGAGAGGGAGAGAGAGAAAAAGAGATTGTATCTGGGTGTGTCTGAAATCACAGGCCTCCATCTGGCTTCTGCAGTTATATGGGACAGAAATGGAGGAAAAGGGAGACATGAGAGGCAGAGAAGAAAGAAAAATATTGTGAAAGGAAGATGAAAGCGAAGGGCACATTAATCAGAGGCTGATTGTACTTGGCTACAACTCAACACAATACACTCAGAGCCCCTAAAGTACGGATACCAACATACGCAGTCGACTCTGCTTTGTCGATTTTAGTGTAAACTGGACATCCGAGCAAAGATACATCCACATTTTTATATATGCGTGTGTACGCACGTCCATATATTAAATCCAGATGAGGTAGAGCAGTTATCCACATATGTTCCATCATTACCTCAACAGGAAGATGGAGGTGAAAATCCAGACAAATGTAGAAGGGGAAGAGAAGAATATATATGACATGGAGGAAAAACAGAGAGGCAGACACACATATAAAAAGACGGACAATGAGGGAGGGAACAAAAAGCACTTAGAAAATAAACAAGAAACCAGATCACATCTTCCTGTACAGTCGACAAGGATTTATGACTTTAAATTCTCCAGTGTGAAGGAGAAGATGAGAGCTGGAGAAGGGAAAAAAAGAATGAGCTCCAGCAGAAATAAAGTGTGAGGGAGATGAAGCTTTTCTTCTGTGGAAGCCACTTTCCAAAACTATAAAAGCACAAAAACAAGCCTATAAAGAAGTTTTTACTATTCCCTTTCAGCTACGTCAGTTTGCTATAATAAGTACCAGTATAAATGTCAACATTGGCACTGCAAACACAAGCTCAACAAGTCGCGGTGGTCCAGATGGGAAGATGTGAACTCATCTGCTTGTGAATTCAAATTCAGCAAAGGTGCATGATAATATGCGCCTGGACAAATACAAATCCTTATCAAACCTTGGCACACACACTCTCAAACTGTCAACACTTCTCTCTCTGTCTACATTTCTCTGTCTTCTCATGCTCTTAGAATTTCTAATAAATCTATCTAAAGGCTTTAAAAAGAAGGTTCAAATATCAGCATAACATTATAAGAAACCATGGAGGAAGTATTCACACTGAAAACCAAACAAGAGCGAGTTTCTCTGGGTAATTTGCATGCTCAAGCACATTTTAATATTTGTGTTTTAATAAAAAACATGAACACTATGTTCTTTCAACAAAATTAATGAATGTAAGACTGTTGATAACATCTAAAGTTGAGGACCTAGTGTAAAAGAGCAAAGAAAGAGAGCAAGAGGCAAAGAGAGAGGGGAAGCAAAGTGAGAGGGACAATGATGTCCATTGATCGAGGTGCGCCTTGATCATCTCACTTTGACTACACAGTGAACACATGGACACACACACAGACAGAGGGAGCAACACACACCAAAATGCAAAGAGGCACACAAACATGCCTACACACACATTAATATGCATGTTAATGTATTTCAGCCCACTCCAGTGAAATACATACACACAATAACTCTAATGTGCTCGCTAACATAGAGCTACAGTACAGCAGTCTCTTACAGTCTCCAGACAAAACTGTGCCCCACAAACACATTCAACTGCACTGAGATCACATACTGTCACAGATCCAAAGTCCATTTTTTTCCTACACTACCCTATCTTCAATGTAAAACATGTGAACACTAACATTTCTTGCCAGTATTAAAAGTACAAGATCACACACAAACAAAAAAATCCACACACTTTCACTACCCTCTCCTACAGCTCACCAGCACATACAACCTTACCTGTAAGTTTTCAGTTCCTTTCAATCACCACTGTCAGAATGTGAGGTGACATACAGTAGCAGTACACACACAAAGTTGCAGATGCAACAAATAACACGTACTTTGTGGTGTTTAAGTGTGGGAGAAAGTTAAATGAATACTTGCTACTTACAAATAAAGAAAAGACCCAGGAGAGAGGAGAGGGGAGATCAACTTTCCTCAGCAGTCCCAACCAAACAATGAGGAGGGGAGGTGGAGTCAAGAGGGGGGAGGTGGAGTTAAAGCACATTCCAGCTTAAGCAGTGAGTAATGATGTCACAGTCAGGAAAAAAAGGAAAAACAAAGAAGAAAGGAAACAGAAGAGTTGGTAAACTCCAGGACGAGATAAAGAAATCTGAATGTGATGGCTCACTAACTTCTGTCTCACACGTGCACTCACATACACACACATGAACATACACAGGCACATGCATACACACACACACACACACACACACACACACACACACACACACACACACACACACACACACACTTAACCACATGGTTAAAACAAACACATTGCAAAAGCTTTTACTTCTTAAGACACACCCAAGTGGAAAGAGCAACACAGAGCTGAAGAATTTCAAGTATTTGATCCAGCAGAGAAGAGCAGGTAGATCAGTAGTCATCAGAGTAAATATCTGTTTGAAATGAGGGTAACTTCTGCATTCAGTGAGATGGAGAGAGATAATGTTTTCTCAAGAGACAGTCTGAGACAGAAAATAGTTACGGGAAAAAGAGATAGTCATCATGGAGGAGGACTAAATGAAAAGGGGAGGATCAGTAGCTGGACAAAAACAGCTTTACATCAAACAAGCAGTGTGTGTGTGTGTGTGTGTGTGTGTGTGTGTGTGTGTGTGTGTGTGTGTGTGTGTGTGTGTGTGTGTGTGTGTGTGTGTGTGTGTGTGTGTAACAATAAGAAAATATCCTTTATCTCCTTCTGCACATCCTAAACGCAGTGATTCACAACAGTTACATACATAAACAGTCACACACAGACAAGGTTGAACGCTTGAGGGAGGAAAAACAGAAGTGGCAGTCAGGTGCTGAATGTGACTCACTCACACACTCAGTGCGTCTATGAGCAGTCCACATTGTTTGCGGTTAAGTGGGTTAAGCAGCTAATGAGTGACCAGGCTGGGTCGGAAACACCAAGGCATTTACCGCACACAGTGGAGCACAGCGATGGGACTATATAAAAGCCCACACTCCAGACATTCCCAAACAGTTCCCAAATGTCCTACTTCTGTTTTTTTTCCTGACCAGCTTTATCATGAGAGGGCATAGCCAGTTATACATTATATCCAAGCTCCTACAGAAAAGACAGACAGCCAGTTTGTCCATCCTGAGAGGGTTGTGCAGTAATTTCTGTACCTCATTGTAATCGCAGCTCACACCCCTTCTTAAACATCAAATGTAATGAGTTTTGCAAACACCTCTCAACTGTGCTGTGGTTCAGTGATGGCAGAAACCTGCAGGAGATACATGCAGACAGTGGAACATGGCTAATTTTTTTTTTCTTGCATGAAATATCTAAATTTAAGCACATTTGAGAAATTAACAGTTTTTTTCCATCCTCAAATTCAGAAACTTTGTAGGATTGATATTATACAGAGTTCCAAAGGGTTACTTTAAATCCTTCAGAGACTACTGCTTATGTTTTTACACTCTTGTATGCACTTAAATGTTTTGCAAACACTAGTGACTCAGGGGCGAGCCAGGAATTAACTAATTTGAAACCTGCATTAATGTCATTCTGTCTGTGTTTAATTTAGTTAAACTCTGAACGTCAGAGATTATTGCAGTCTGTTCTTTACACACTGGAATGAATCAGGGATTCGGCCGGCTTTTGTAAAATAGGAACCTGCATTCCACTCCAACTGCAGAGAGTTCAGATCAGTTCCTTGAATTCCCCAATTTAGTTTCTAGTGACAGATATAGCTTGTTTGAATCAGCTCAGTGGAAAGGGAGAAAAATACCTACTGCCAACAAAATGAGACGGACTATTTCAAAAGTTGCTGATCTGAGAGATGCAACAAGTAACATATTTTAATAGAGTGTGCTGAATGCTTTCGCACTTGCCTAAAATATGATTACATGCTTTTGTTAGTGAGATATTGTGCTCTTGAAAGTGCATTAATATCAGTGGGCTATTTTTTTCTGTTCTCTTTAAATGGTTTAATTTGAAAAGTCTATTTTGTTAACTTCCTCTCTCCTTCTCTGTCAAGTCAGTCCAAGAACAACCCCGAGAGATCTAAAACAATCAGAATATAGTCCATTCTTTGTCATGGTCTAAGTAGTAAAAATGCAGATGTGCAATGTATGGTGTGTGTACAGTATATGACTAGGCACATGCAAAATCCAGTCACAACTAAGCCTGTGATGCACTAAAAAGCTGAAGTGCGGTTAAGTCATAGTAGGTTGCTAAACCAACCATCTCAACTGCCGCTACACCCTCCCTATGTTCAAAGCCTTTCTTACCCAAGCTGTGTTGACCAACTTTAACTCTGATCAAAAGTATAGACTCAAATCTGAACAGGAGGGTAGCACTGATAAAAGAACACAATAAAATCAGTGATTTCAGCTTACATTGTTGAGCTCTTTCTGGTTTCCGTACAGAGGGTGGTACTTCCTGTATTTGCCCTGGCGGTATTTGTTGGTGATGAAGCGCCGTCTCTCTTCACTGCAGCTAGACGGTGTTAAGGCTTCACTTGGTGGGACGTTAGCTGCCCAGAAACTGTTTACTCGCTCGTTGCCTAGCAACAGGAACACCTGCACCACAGGTAGGATACAGGAGAAATATTTCCACATTAAGGAGGGTCCAACAAAGCATATACAGTGTGCTGTTTATTAGGTATGTGTGTATATATTTAGTGTTATTATTTTTATTTACTTTGTTAATTATTTGCATTATGTGTACATTGTCTAATATGATAAAATGAAAACAAAGTTGCTAATACAGTCTACACTTTTTATTTTCTAAATTGAGCAGCCCGTTACAACACTATCATTCACTTCTGTATTAGAAATACCTGTATAAGCTCCTCTGTCCAGACTTTCCTGTCCATCTTCAGACTACGAACCTTTGAGATGCTAGGACCCAGTCCTCTGTGCTCTCCTGAAACACACACAAAGGACAAATTACATCCTGACCATATAACAGTACAGTTAAATTCAGTGACAGGTTGGCTGCAACGACGCTATTTAACACATACTATACTTAGATAACAGAAATATTCCCATGGATAACAGTACAAACCACACATAAATAGACACAAACCTGCACATCGTTTGCAGACCACCACGCACAAGTTGATGGCAGCCCATTCTGGCTTGAGAGCCCCGCAGTCGGCACAGAGGCTGTTGCTAGGCTCCACCCAGATGCGCTCTGCCACCTCACGATTCGACAAGGCCTCACCTATCGCATCCCGCATGGCGTCCACCCACTGCTCTCGTAGCTGCTCCGACTCTGCAATAAAACTACGGATGGAGACAAACGCACGGCCAAGTGTTAAAGCCGACATGACGGTGTCGATAACAACTACCAAATGACAAATATGAGAAAGCCTGTGTTTGCTCTGTCTGTTTGTTTCCGTATGCTCACAAGCCCACTGAGCACTGACTCTTACTTTGCTCTCATTTTACTAAATATATTTGAGCCAAGCCTGGAAACTATACACACAAACACACACACAGACAGACAGGTTTGTGGCTTGACACAGACTCGCGTGTCTGAATGCTTCTTCTTCTCGTCTGTGCAACAACATGTTGGTCACGCTGACCTTAAAATACACAAACACACACACATGAACACACACGTTTCTGAAAATGTACACTTACACTGAGACACACACTGACACACAGTCCCAACTCTTACACAAATACACAAGCCCTTTTAGATTTCTCCATCCTGTCAAGCTGAGCTCTTGCACTGCAGGCTCTGCACTGTCAGCCAAAAGACCACACACACCACGCCAACACATACACTTGTGCATGCACATTTCCCTCACTCTTCTTCACACATACAAATGACACTCATACAAAGGGCTTTTCACAATCTCCAAGATGTCCAGCTGAGGTCTGTGAAGATAGTTGGCCGGGGGGAGTTCTCAGTAAAACAACATGATCTGATTTCCAGTAAGTATCCCAGCACCACAACCAACTCAGCCTGACTTTGACTTACAATGAGGAATGATAACATTTTCACTTAAATCCTTGTAGGAAAACATTAACCCATTGCTGAGATGAAAATATTCATAATCAGTCAAACTACCTGAATATCCTGTAAGGTGTGGTGAGATCAAAGCAACGACGGTCTATCTCCTTAACATTTCCAACATTCATCTCAATGGATGTGATGCCCACTCCTATACGATAGTCCTGGAAGAAGATTTTGTTGTGGGTGAGATGTTATGATATATGATACATTTGTGTTTAAATATCATTTGAAATGTTTAACTTTACAGTTTCTTTTTGTGTGTTCATATATAAATTTAACTTTACATTGAGAATACATTTTTAGTTTGAAAATGTTTTTTGCACTATAAAATTGAGATGTTCTCTGTAAAGAAAAAGCTAAATAGAAAAGCTTTTTGGTGCATTTTCATTTTCAGTATGTGTTACTCAGGCTTCTTCTGCATAATATGTAGCAAAATAACGACCACAAAATACACAACAATCTAATATAGGTTCAATTCTAATATGTGCTTGTTACATCTCATCTCTACAGTCACACACAAAGGGTCCTTACCTCTATGTTTTTGTAGAGGTAGACTTTATCTGAGGCGACAACAGTATAGAGTTTTGAACGTAACCCTCTGAGCTCCAGATAACCCTGATACTCTGGGGTCAAAGGTGAGGAAGGGCTTATGGTGCTGCGTGAATGGCGCCCCCTGGTGCAGTCCTGCAGTACAGTGACCCAGTCGTTTCTCTCAACTAGATGGTGTAAAAATATATGGACCAACACACGTGTTTGTGTTACACATATGCACATGACATACAGTAAACAGTAAGATGCTTTATTTTCTAGAGACAAAGATGACTAGACTTATTGGACACACCTTCACTTTCAGCTCTGAAGATAAATGTTCTGTTGTTTGTGACAACCTCAAACTTCAGCTCTCCAACACTGGTCACATTAGTGATGAAGGCAGTTGAAATGATCCCCTTAGAATACACATCCTATAACACATCACACACAGAGCAACCGTTATGCTGTCACAGCGTCATATCTTACATACAACATACGGGTAGTGCATTTGTGTGTTTGTGTTTGTTTTTGAGTCAGTCTTAATCACTGTATCTAATTGGCTACCCACACACAGGTAATAAAAATAACACTTCTAAAACTCTGCATAGATTTCTGATGTCAGTCAGCGTGTTGACAGTTTGGCTGGAGTCACTGTTGACAGATTGGATGCCTCAGTTCTGCTGGCATGCTGCTCACGGTTCACTTAAGATGCAGAATACCAGTAAGAGAGATCAAAGTGATGACGTGTTAGACTTACTGTACATGTTGTTGTTACCTTGTCATTGTCAAAGTATCTTAGGTAGTCAACATCTAGCTTCACCCATCGTCTCTGATAATAAAGGGCGCTGTGAAGGACAAAAAACACAAATGTATAGAGGGCAAAGTATGAGGCATGTTCTTCATTTACAGTAATACAAGAGGGATCAAGGTTTTGCATTATTAAACTGGGTAGTGATGTTTCAGCATGAAATGTTTTAGAAATGTTACATTTGAATTATTAATAATAGCCCTAATATTCAACTGTTTAAATCAGATACCATATAATAGAATCAAAGGCATAAAAAAGCTCTGTTGTGGAAGACGACAATGAAGCCATACCTTGATACCTTTGTACAATAATATTCTGTGTGTGATATTATATACAGCAGATGTCTGTGTGGAGCACCAGTTTTGTTTTTTGTTTTTTTAACCTCATCTTCTGTGTGTGTGTGTGTGTGTGTTGTCATTATTACCCCTGAGGTGGATTCTTGTCCAGCCAACCCATCTTTATGACGGCAGTGAGGGGAGAGCTGTCTTCTTTAGTGGGTGTAGGCAGTTTGCCAGAGATGGGCAGATAAACACTGCCTTGCTGGTTGCTGATGCCCCCATCTTGCCATTGTGTAGACCTTTGGAGTAAACAATATGAACAGAAAGAAATTAACATCTGTATACTGAGCTTGTCTTCTTTTTCTGAATGAATGACTTTTTCTCAGTCATTAAATATGGTGCAATTACCTTTATTAAACTTAACCAGACAGAAAACCAACAAGCATCAGTTCTGTGTCACCACACAAACCATTGCTTCTGGTTGACATAGTTTTCATCTGACTGGTGACTGTGATGACAGTTCATATGAAACAAGAAGGAAGTTGTTGACTAGATTGAAATTTTACAGAAACTGTAAGATTCTTTTTAGCTCAACAGCTGAGCTTGCACAAATTATTCATTTGTGCAATTATTATTTATCTACATGAGTTAAAACTGATTACTTAAAATTACAAAAACTTTCCTAAAGACCCCTACATACCAGGCCCAAGCAGCAGCTCACAAAACAGAAAAACAAATGGAAATCCCCTTGAGCCTTTAGCATGCATGATTTCAACCATTTAGTCCATTTTCACCTCATATACTTTCATTACCTTTAAAATTTCTGAACATCTTGCACACACGCCTCTATATAATAATAACAGTGGTTTTGTTTAATTAATGATTGGCAAGAAGCAAGATGAACAATGCATCAACCTTTTTGTTATCAAAGACATTCCTATTCAACACTGAGCAGATGTATGGAACAGATGTATATGCACTGATTATTGGGGCATTCCTGAGATCCTGTGAATTTATATTTCTGGTTTTGTGTACTTACAAGCTGAGAGAGCTGCACAACCTCACTGTTTCCTGTAATAAATTGTGCTAGAAAAAAAGGTAAATATACAGGTATACTTGCCCGTGCACTGCATATTCACAGTATTTATAGTTACACAAAAGCAGGTTTTAACCAAGCAAGGTAAATGTTAAAGAAAAAAAAAATAGGTTACAACAAAAAAGATACACTGGTTAATAATTTTTGTTGAGGTCTGCACCATTTCTGATGAGCAAGCAAGGCTGGAGGCAGAACTCACTGAGTGCATTCACACTCAGCACTGGGCAGCTCCCTCTGCAACAGACGGATACACCCTAAATGTGTGAAGGAGAGGTATCGCAGGTCCTTCCTTCCTCAGCACTGCTCCCAATAGCCTATAGACCTCACCCTGTAACCTGCACTGTGTAGTATGTCTGCACAAGATCACTTCTGTTTTTGCACTTTCTGGTCAATTTCCTTAACAACCATATTTATTATCTGTATTTAAAATCTACATTAAAAAAAGACAAAACAAAACAAAACAAACAAAAAACTGCTGTTAATTTTGCACTATATCATGTCATGTCATGTCATTGTCCCAACCGCTTATCCCTTTCCATGGGGTCACGGGGTGTTGCTGCTGGAGCCAATCCCAGCCTTGTCTCAGGGCGAGGGCAGGGTACTCCCTGGATGAGTCGCCAGTTCATCGCAGGGCCCTCACTAGTGAGCAATGTGGGGTTCAGTATCTCCCTCAAGGACACTTCGACATGCAGCCCAGCACTGCCCAGAGCTGGGATTTGAACCAGTGACCTTCTGATCCCTAGTCGACCTGCTCTACCCGCTGAGCTACAGCTCAGCAAAATCTGTGAGCACTTTAATGCTCTGAACTTACTGTATTCATGTAGATGTAAATGCTGAAAGGGAACTAACCTGCTTTGTGCATAAAGATGTGATCATTTGAGGATGTAAAATATGTTCAAAAAAGTGAATTTCAGAGACAGAAAGATGGTTCTAAATCACAACAAACACATTTGTTTAGATTCACCCTTTGTCACTCTCCAATTCTTTCATAATTAAATTTTACGTTGAACAGTGACAACAATCCTGTGAGTCAGGCCTCTAATACTAATAACACAATAACACTAATAAGACAATTAGTGACAATAAGACAATTGCATTTACAGATAATTTTTAGAGACGAACAATTCAAGTGTAAGTAGTTTATTTCAAACGTACCTACAGCAGCTTCAAGGCGACTTGGACTACTTTAATTTTTGATTGATTTTGGCAGCCCCTTTGCACAAACCAGTATGAGCGTCCCTCAACTTGTGTCCAACTCAACATAATTTCAGTTCTACTTTTCTGTTTCTGGAATGCATATAGAAAAAAATATGTATCTATCTGCAAATACATACTTGTATATTCAATGAGCAAACAAAGCCCTGGTGGGGAAACACTCAGTCTCAGACTGAAGCTATATGTGGATTACCAAAGTCAGCAATGTACAGACTTCAAAAGCCAAATCTGTCTCTGTGGTTGCTTGTTTGCATCTTGCTATTGTACAGCATGAGTGTCTGGGCATGTGTTCATGGTTTGTGTGTTGATGCATGACTTACTCATCATCATCCAGCATCTCATCATCACTGCACAAAGAACTGTAGCGTCCCTTTCGCTGTCCGGGCACTTGCAGGGTCATATCCTAGAGAAGGAGAGAGATGTCATTCACACACTGCAGGGGAAGAAGAGAAAGAAGGGTGTAAAAAGAGGAAACACTTACCCTGTCTGGTGTGTTCAAACGATGAACACCTGGGTATAACAAGTCTGGATCCTCGTAGCCATCAGAATCATCATTGACTGAACCCAACCCTGAGGGAGGAGAGGATTAGCAGAAATCGATTTGCGCATCTGTAAGCCTGGTTTGAAGAGGAACTTTAAAACACTGACATAGTTGTCTTTAATGTCCCATTAATGTTGAACATCCATATACTCAAGACACATACAACCAGACTCAAGCTCAATACATTTCAGTCTTTCTTTGAGGGTTACTAAAGCCATACTTGGAAATGTAGTATGATACCTGTTGGACAAGAGCAAGAATGGGGAAACTGTACACAGTCAAAAGTAAATAACATAACTGATTACTCCGGTTACTCAAGTTATTAGCGTCAATTGTGCTGATCTATGTGCCAAAAGAAATTAAATGACCTGGCAAAGACAGCTGAAAGTGTCACTGTGCACACACAAGATATTCATTTGTCAGTGTGGAAGGACTCTCTAGCACCAGTTTTTCAGCTTGAGCGACACAAGAAAATAAATATTCGACTCTCCCTCCTGTCAGGTAATGTCAATAATATCAATCTGAAACAGTGTTTTTTTTAGATGAGAACAGACAGCAAGTTTACAGAGTCTGTTACTACAAAGCACTGCAGCCCAAAGTCTTTGCATGCTTGCCAACAGCTGACAAATGTAATGGTCTGTGACAGCATGGACAACAGTCCATCAGTAGCACAAGTGAAATGTCTTCCGGTGAAAATTAACTTTTAACAAACAGTCCTGGTGACTTTGGTTGAACTATACAGAGACTATACTTGAGGCTCAACTAAGCTTCAAACCTGTAACACCTGTTCCATAATGCCAACTCAGAGCCAACTTGATCAAACTATCTTTCAACTAGTTTACTGAATGCACCTTCAGACAAAGATCAGAGACATGTAGAAGGGAGGGATATAAAATAAAGCTGCAGTGTTGATTTACAAGATGGTCAACATTTTCATGGTTCTCTTTTAGTTGTATTAAACTACTTTGTTCTTACAGGAAGGGTCTGTTTCATTTCTTTAATTTTCAAACATGACATTCATGACATGAGCAAAAATACTACTTTCACAATGAGTTGTGTCAAAATGATCTATTCACCGTTTTAAATACAAAGCTCAGTTCTCAAGTATAAGTAACCTGAAGCAAAAAGATATTGTGGTTATGATTTTACATGAGAAATTATTAATTTACTCACGATTTATTATGTTTATTATATTTTGACATTTGCGACCTCTGATGTAATGCATACAATGTGCTCCCTTCCAAACTGTGTTCCAGGCTCCTTTAACTCAAGATGAGACCGTGTGCATATGGCTGATTCTGGGAATTGGAATCAATCTTTCGCAAGGCAAGGCTCTGTGGAATTGGGTTTTTTCTCACCAACTGTTGTGTTAAAACCTGGATCACCAATATGCAGTAGGGTCCAAAAGACTGGCACCACTTTGACAATCTGAAATATTGTCATATAAATCTGGAAAGAATGCACAAGCACATTTTCCATTGACTTAACTTTTGACTCAGGAAATCTTATTATAACATTCAAAACAATGGCAAAATAGAACTATCCCCATTAGTGGTCTCAGATTTTTAGACCCCAATGTCATGTCCAACTGACACAGAACTGACAGTACTGTTGGTTCACAGCAGTAAAGAATGACTGCAGAGGAGGAAGTTGTGAGATAACGGTGAGTTATGATCCGGTTGACCGACCGTGTCATTGGTTATGCCTTAAGTAGAGATAACTTAAATAAAGCCAGAATGGAAGTAGGCTAATCAAACCTGCAATAACTGGTAAGAGAAGGTTTAGAACTTATTGTAATTTGTAAAAAATAAAGAGAACATTTAGTAAGCTTTGACAAGCATTATGGACACATTTGTTTCCAAAGACTGAATATGATCAAATCTGTACAATAGAAACTACAACCCGTTTAATCCTCATTCATGCTCTTCTACCACAAGGGAGTACATGCACAAGTGCTGTTCAACAGCAGTCACATACATTTTCATTATTCAAACTGTTTAGCAGGATGTGAAGTTGTAGCCTATTCCTACTGTAAACAAATGTAGGTGTGATAACATTCCCACAGCAAAAAACAAAATACATTATATGCTGAATTATGTGTGTAGTATCATATGCTGATTTTAGTACGTACTGGAGTCACGTAGAGGTTGGGACACAATCCTCGTAGGCACAGAGGGATACATGTCAGGTTGAGTCGACAGCTGTGTGCTTTCTAGAGTTTGGGGCGTCCTGATGCGAGGTGGGACCTGTGGAGTTTTGTCTTTCTGCATCTCATCAGCAACTGTCTTGGTGGGGCTGTGGGATAAAGGGTTACAGGAGAGGTCAGTAGAGGTTTGAAGGGCAGGAGATGAGTCCTCAGACACTCCAGTAATCTGAGATCTTGTGAAAATCCCAAACAGACGACTGATTCTATACATCCTTTGTTGGGAGGAAAGGCCTTATCCCTCCTCCTGTGTCCCTTCCAGTCTTGTCTTTTCTCATTCCTTCATAAAAACGTCAACAACAACAGCATTTACTCCGGGCTCCTAATCCAAAAGGGGGAAAAAAGTCTGGTTGTTAGCGAAAAAATTACACAGAGGCCTCTAAGATTGGTATGGAGACCACTCTGGTAACCTGATTCAGTCCACATTATTGACTCTAGAGTCGTAGTCTCAGCAGAGTCTTCTTCGGTCATATGAGAATTGTTCCCAGAGCTGTGGCAAAGAGGGTGACCCTCTGCTCTCCTCCCCTCTGTTTTCCCTCTCTGTTTCTGCTTGAAGCAGCAAGTCTAAACCCGCCTCACCCTGCAAGATCTCCATGTAAACACAGCATACCTAGATTACCTGCAAACACACACATATACAGTGTGTTTGCTCCAGAGATGAACCGGTTGTGGAGGATTCCAATCATAACAATACTGCCAACATGTTGTATTGTATTGTACATTAACATAATTATGGCTGGATTCAGAGGGCACCATGAACACTTTATGTGCTGGTTTATTTTGATTCACCGGAAGGCAGCACCTTTTTACTAGGCAACATTACCTTGTGGATTAACTGAAGCTAGTTTGGGGATGCTGAGTGGTAATGTTCAGTGAGAAAGCGTGAATTTCACATGGCTGACACACAGGATCTCACACACTGTGTGCACATTCTTCCTCCCGGGTCAGCTTCAACTCTCTCTCACCATAATGCAAGTCCTGATAATCTGCCCTTTAAATATTGACACCCAGCACCACACACATAGAAGAAAGTTCTCCTAGAAGGTCTTATCAAAGGTCGGATCAAAAACCACTGAGTTCAGGAATTTTATCTTATGAAGGTCGGATGATCGAAACGCCATAAACAACCATCCAGCTTTTATTTATGGTGTTGCCAAAGATGCAAGGTTTGATTAAATCCACTGCAATTTTACTTTGTTTTAGCACTGAGAAGTATTTCAGGAAGGTCTGATGAATATTGTAATAATACCATTTATCATGATATTTTTAGTCTTTCTTGGCCAGCACACATTCACTGCACTTCTATTTCTTGCACATTGTGAAACTTACAATACACAATCCCATGCATTGGTAGCAGGCCAAGTATTACACATGTAACTTTCCTTAGCTACTTTGTCTAGCGTTTCCTGAGCCAGAGAGGATCTATATCCATGCAGGGAATTCCGTGTGGATCTCGCACAGTATCTTACCAGTAAACAACTCCTCCACTGCTTGTTCACATTATATGTATAGACTAACTGTAATATTAGCTGAAATAATAATGATTTTTTGTATTTTAGACTGAAACAAATACACATAGGGTCATTAGGCCTGATGCCCAAAGGAAATTACACATTGACTCAACAAATATTACAACAGCTTAAGGATTATTCATTTCATGGACTGATGAGTATTTGCTCGTCACATACACGCACATATGTACACATATTTGGCAAATGTTGCTTGCATTGCAATTTTTTGGCTATGCATAAAGGCATATTCAATTTATTCCATCATATAATGCACAGTGTAATGTTTTACTATCAATGTACGTTTACAAATACAGGCTACAGTTTATCATATAAAGAACCACAAAATGCATTACATTTTTAAAACTGATTTGCTTACTTTTCATATTGTTGCCACTTTATGAATCATTCAGTCTAGACATAAACTCAATCCTAGGGGAATAAAGTCATTCACACGATGTTAAAAACAGTCATTCACTATTGTTATGCTGACAAGAAAGTCAAGAGTGAGCACATAGGCCTTGTTTCAGTCCATCCAGTATTGTGAAAGTTCCTCTTTAATTTCCATCTTCAGTGAATTTCCTTCGTTACAGTCACAAAAATCTGTTTTTACACTTGCAAGCACATAAGAGATTTGAGTCACACATTACAGGAAACCACTTGAGAACAGATTTCTACATCCAAAAGAATTTTTTTTTTTAGTACTTCAGAGACAACATACTCAATTTAAAGTTGTTGAAGTAAGCTTTGTTAGCTGTTGGACACATAAAGTGCTCTGCTAGTTTCACTTTAGGTGGCACTTAAAGTTTCTGTCTGTATTGTCAAGATGAAAAATACCTACATTATATAT